>WSPJ01000170.1:0-32768 GCA_009764595.1 Geothlypis trichas
GAAAACCCTCTGGAATGGATGAATCCAGGCAGGAATCATGGGGTGACACCCATGGGGTGCTGCCATCACCGGGGGCAGGCACGGGGAAGTGAAAATCCTCTGGAATGGCTGAATCCAGGCAGGAATATGGGGTGGGACCCATGGGGTGCTGCCATCACCGGGGTGGGACTGGGGAGGGCACTGGGAATTGAAAATCCTCTGGAATGGCTGAATGCAGGGAGGGACCCCCGGGAGACACCCATAGGGTGAGACCATGGGGTGCTGCCATCACCAGGGGGAGACTGGGGAGGGCACAGGGAGGTGAAAATCCTCTGGAATGGCTGAATCCAGGCAGGAATCATGGGGTGGGACCCTTGGGGTGCTGCCATCACCGAGGGGAGGGCACAGGGAAGTGAAAATCCTCTGGAATGGCTGAATCCAAGGAGAGACCCCGAGGAGAGACCCATGGGGTGCTGCCATCACCAGGGGACTGGGGAGGGCACTGGGAATTCAAAATCCTCGGGAATGGCTGAATCCAAGGAGAGACCCATGGGGTGCTGCCATCACCAGGGGAGGGCACAGGGAAGTCAAAATCCTCGGGAATGGCTGAGTCCAGGGAGAGACCCACGGGGTGCTGCCATCACCAGCGGGCCCGGGGAGGGCAGCAGACCCCCCTGCAGCCCCTCAGATCAGGGGGAAACACCTTCCCAGCGGGAATGCGGGACCGGGCTCTGCACTGGCACTGGGCACTGGTGACACCGTGGGGACAGGGAGGGCACGGAGGGAGGGGGCACGACCCCCATAGCGGGGCTGAGCCGGGTCCCTGCGCTGCTGGGACAGGGCCACGTGGAGCACGCGGTGCTCAGGCCCGCGGTGACAGCGGCTCCGGAGGGGTTCGGGGGGGTCCCCGGTGTCCCCCCGGAGCCACCGTGGGGCAGCGGGGGGGGCCCCGGCGGCGCTGGGGGCCCCTCCCCTGCACACTCACCAAATCGCAATGTGCAGATGGCAGCGGCTCCCGCTCCTGCTCCTGCCTGTTCCCAGCAACACCCCTGGCAAGGGAAGCCTTCCCTCCTTAACCCCTGCGGCGCCGGGCGAGGCCACCCGCAGGGGACACGGCGGGGGCGGTGTCACCTCCTGCGGCGGGGGAGGAGACGAGGAGGTGGCGCGCACACGGCGACGAAACTCACGCTCGGGGCTGGCTCGAAAGGGCAGGGGACATCCCAGCCGGGATTGTCACCCTCGGCGAGGAGGGGCGGGGTGGCAGAAGGTCACGGTGGCGGAAACTCCCTCCTGATGCCACGGAGAGGAGAAGGGGACAAGGCCAGGCTGCGACAGCCCGGATAGACCGCCGGGCACTCAAGGACCGTGTGACAGCTCAGGAGGACCTGTCCCCTTCCCTCGGTCACGCTGGTGTCCCCTTGCCCAGGGACGCTGCAGGTGCCGAAAGCAGAAGCGGTGGCACCCGGGGACAGCCACCTGTGGCACCCGCGGGATGTCCCCTCCTCCCGCAGCAGCATCCGCTTCCTCCGCCAGGGCTGGGGACAGCGACACTGCCCTGCCCGGAGGGGCCCCCCGCACCTTGGGGACACTCCAGAGCCGCAGGGGACAGCCCGGGGACAGCCAGACCCCCTCGCTCCTGGAGGGACAGAGGGGGAAGGAGCCCGCAGGCTCCATCCGGCGAGATGGAGGGGAAAAAACGTGGGGGGAATAAAAATGGGGGGATAAAAGCGGGGGGAATGTCCTGGAAAAGGAGCAGGAAAACGCCCAGGAAGCGCTGGGGCCTCATGGAGTGCGGCAGCGCTGTGCCAGGGAAACTGAGTCACCAACCGAGTCACCAGCCCGGTGACAAAGCGAGTGACAAACCAGGCACGGAGCCGTGACACAGCCAGGGCGAGGGGCTGGAGCTGCAGCCGGGAATTCCTGCGGGAATTCGCTGCTGGGATCCGGCCCCTGAGGCTGCTCCTCGCCAGCCCCCACGGACAGGGCAGGGTTCCCATGTCCCACATCCCTGCGGGTCCCCGCGGGTGACAATTCCCGACTCTGACAAGTGACAATTCCCAACTCCCATAAGCAACAATTCCCGACTCCCATGAGTGATGATTCCTGATTCCACGAGTGACAATTCCCGACTCCCATGAGTAACAATTCCCATCTCCACGAGTGACAATTCCCGTCTCCACGAGTGACAATTCCCATCTCCACGAATGACAATTCCTGTCCCCACGAGTGACAATTCCCGTACTTCAAACGGCTCCTCGACACCTCCCTGTCCACAACATCGGGCTGGGGATGAGAGGGGACAGGCCACAAGCCACCAGCTACCACAGGCTCAGGGTGCCACAAGAGCCGCTGTGCCCGCGGTGTCACTGTCACTGGCGATGTCACCGTCACCCACTGTGACAGCCCTGTAGCATTTCCTCCCACACGGCCGTGCCAGGCACACCATTCCCGGTGCCAGCAGCGCAGCCACGGGGCTGCCACGTGCAGGGCACAAGGCTGGGGCCTGTCCCCAAACCGGCTGTCACCCCCTTGGTCACAGACTCTTGTCCCCACACAGGTGACACTAAGGATGGTGAGGCCACCAGAGCATTGTCAGCATTGTCCCACACCCGGCTGTGTCACACCATCTTCCTCCTCCTCTCCTTCCTCCTGCCAGGCCAAGAGGAGGGATGGCTGCAGGGCCAAGGTCACAGTGAAAGCCGAAGGAAAAGGCAGGAGGAGGTGACATTCCCCAAAATGAATGTCCCTGCAATGTCCCTGCCGCCACCCTGCAGGGCACTCACGCGGCCGCCACCACCCCGCTCATTCCAGCTGCTCTGGCTCCCATTTTGCTCCTATTTTGCCTCCTGCTAATTGACGTTGGAAAACTGCTGGGTTTTGGCGTGCCCAAGGCAGCAATTAACTCCTGCAAAGGGCAGGGAAGAGGCTGGAGGCGGAACGCTGGGCACGGCCTTGGCATGGATGCGGCGCTCCACGACCAAATCCTCTGCCCTGAGCCCCAAAATTCACACCCTGAGCCCCAAAATTCACACCCTGAGCCCCCCAAACCCACAGCCCTGAACCCCAAACCCCACAGCTCTGAGCCTGCTGCCACCAGGGGCTGTGACAGCCCCGGTTTGTGCTGTCCAGGCCTCCAAAATTGTCACATCCATGTGCGAAAGCCACCGGGTGCCGGGGCTCAGGAATCTGCCCTCGCCCCCGGCCAGCCGGGGCTTCCCCGAGCCTCAGGGTGCAGCAGGCCAGGAATTCCATGGGGGTGGAAGCAAAGGAAAAGCAGGGAGCCCCAAAATTCACACTCTGAGCCCCAAAATTCACACTCTGAGCCCCCAAACCCACAGCCCTGAACCCCCAAACCCACAGCCCTGAACCCCAAACCCCACAGCTCTGAGCCTGCTGCCACCAGGGGCTGTGACAGCCCCAGTTGTGGAAGCAAAGGAAAAGCAGGGAGCCCCAAAATTCACACCCTGAGCCCCCGAACCCACAGCCCTGAACCCCAAACCCCACAGCTCTGAGCCTGCTGCCACCAGGGGCTGTGACAGCCCCAAAATTGTCACATCCACGTGCGGTGCAGGGGCTCAGGAATCTGCCCTCGCCCCTGGCCAGCCCGGGCTTCCCCGAGCCTCAGGGTGCAGCAGCCCAGGAATTCCATGGGGGTGGAAGCAAAGGAAAAGCAGGGAGCCTCCAGGCGAGCTGTCAGGGGGAATGTTTCCATCTAAGGCCTTGGTATTTTTCTCTGGCGGCGCCTGCACTAAATCAGCGCCGCTCCTCTCATTATTCTCTCGTGCTTTACAAGGTAGCACGGCCGGTGCAGGAATGCGGGAGGATGGGGAGCAAAGCCAGCCCTCTCCTGCAGCAGCAAACACCTGCGGGCCTCACCCTCTGCAGGGGCACAGCATCCCCTGGGCAGCCCCTCTGACACCTCCCCAGCAGCCCTGGTGCTTTTAACATCAAGTGGTTTTGTTTGTGATTATCTGATTACCGACATCAGAGAGTATGGCTTTCAAAATCAGAGAATATGGCTTTTAAAATCAGAGAATGTGGCTTTCAAAATCAGAGAATATGGGTTTTAAAATCAGAGAAAACAGCTTTTAAAATCAGAGAGTATGGCTTTTAAAATCACAGAATATGGCTTTTAAAATCAGAGAATATGGCTTTCAAAATCAGAGAATATGGGTTTTGAAATCAGAGAAAACAGCTTTTAAAATCAGAGAGTATGGCTTTTAAAATCACAGAATATGGCTTTTAAAATCAGAGAATGTGGCTTTCAAAACCAGAGAGTATAGCCTTTAAAATCAGAGAAAATGGCTTTTAAAATCAGAGAATAGGGCTTTTAAAATCAGAGAATACGGCTTTTAAAATCAGAAAATAAGGCTTTTAAAATCACAGAGTATGGCTTTTAAAATCACAGAATATGGCTTTTAAAATCAGAGAATGTGGCTTTTAAAATCAGAGAGTATGGCTTTTAAAATCAGAGAGTATGGCTTTCAAAATCACAGAAAGTGGATGTCACACCTGAGTGTAACATGCAGAGGACATTCAAAGACATGTAGATGTGCTTAGGGACGTGCTGTAGTGCTGGATTTTGCCCTGCTGGCTCAAAGATTGGACTTGACAATCTTAAAGATCTTTTCCAGCCTCAGCAGTTCCATGATTCCACACAGGAGCCCTCAGGTAGGGAGGTGCTGGGCTGTCTCACTCTTTGCTCTGCATCTGTCCCTCTCTCCCCAAATTCACCTGCTCCCTGGAGGTGGCACAGCCCTTGGGAGGATTGTCCTGGATGCCAACACGAGGTTTTGTCCACTCCTCCATCCCACCTGGCAGCAGGAAATTTGCTCTTCCCAGCCTGGGAGCACTGTGTGCCACCACGGGGTGATGTGGCAGCAGCTGGCACACAGTGGTGACCCTTCTCTCCTCCTTTCCCTGCCCTCCAGGTGGATCTGCTGCAGGGAGGTGTCCAGAGCAGCATCTCCCACCTCACTGCCCTTTCCAGCTCTCCTCCCTCCTCCAGACCCATCCTGGGCTTGGCTTAGCTCTGATTCACAGCCCAGAGTGAGTGCAAAGCTGAGCTTTGGGATTTGGGCAGCTTGGAACCGTGGAGCAGAGTGAAAGACAAAAACAAGGCAGCACAGCAGGCCCTGGGGCTGCTCTGGCAGCACTCCAGCATGGACACGGAGCAGTGGCCACATCCCAGCCCTGTCACAGCCCCTGTCACACCTGGGCAGCAGGGAGGTGACACTGAGAATCCTGGCAGGATGGGGACCCCAATCACAGGGAGATGCTGCAGCCCCAGCTTGGGGACTGTCCTGGGAGGCCCCTGAGGAGCAGGAGAGGCCAGGGAAAGGCTGGGGCAGTGTCTGAGCTGGCCAGGCTGGAGCAGAGGCCACAGGGCTGGGATGGTGCCCAGGGCAGGAGGGAGGAGCCCGGAGCCCTCTGCTCCAGAACTGCTCCTGGGCACAGCCCCAACCAGGATTTTGGGTTTTTGGATCGCAGGACATTCCTTAGGCAGGAGCTGGGGCAGAGCCTGGGTTATTCTAACCCAGGGCAGAGATGCTCTCACCATTCCCAGCTCTCCCCAACCAGGATTTTGAGTTTTTGGATTCCAAGACAGCAGGATTTTGGCAGGAGCTGGGGCAGAGCCTGGGTTATCCCAGCCCAGGGCAGGGATGTTCCCACCATTCCCAGCTCTCCCCAACAAGGATTTTGGGTTTTTGGATCCCAGGACACTCCTTAAGCAGGAGCTGGGGCAGATCCTGGGTTATCCCACCATTCCCAGCTCTCCCCAACCAGGATTTTGGGTTTTTGGATCCCAGGACACTCCTTAAGCAGGAGCTGGGGCAATCCTGGGTTATCCCACCATTCCCAGCTCTCCCCAACCAGGATTTTGGGTTTTTGGATCCCAGGACACTCCTTAAGCAGGAGCTGGGGCAGATCCTGGGTTATCCCACCATTCCCAGCTCTCCCCAACCAGGATTTTGGGTTTTTGGATCCCAGGACACTCCTTAAGCAGGATCTGGGGCACAGCCTGGGTTATCCCAGCCCAGGGCAGGGATGCTCCTGCCATTCCCAGCTCTCCCATGGGATGGGGCAGCCCAGGAGCACTGGGAGCAGTTGGTGTCCAGCTCATCTCCCCACACACCTGAGCACAGCCCCAAACTGCAGAGATCCCACCAATCCCAACTCCCACCTCCCCACATCCCGTTTGAATTTTAAACTCGGCTTAAATTAAATCAAACCCACAGCACGGGGCAGTCTGAGAGGCAAAACAACTCTGAGGGGACAGGAGAGCCACCGGGCAGGACAGGAGGACACAGGCACGGTATTTTTAGCAGGATTACACAGGGACAGGGGATTCCTACCCCGAAGATCCCTGGGGGATGAAAATAGGGCCCGTCACTTCCTCCAGGGAAGCATCTGCTGCTCGGGGCAGGCAGCAGCAGGAGAGGGGCAGCCCGTGGGTTTTGGGGTGCCCAGGACACCCCAGGACAGCGGGGGACACCTGGTGGCTCACCTGGTCACCGCCGGAGCCGCTTCCTCCTCCCTGCTCCGTGAAGAATCCCGTGGAAAAAAACAAAAACCCAAACTGGCAGCAATCCCTCCCAAAAATCCACTCAGGGGAAACTGAGGCAGGAGAGGCAGAGCTGGTGGGACAGCACAGGGGATCCCCTAAAGCTGGGGATGTGCCAGTAGGGGATGCCCAACAATTCCAGATGTGTCGTAGGGGAACCTTGACAATTCCAGATGTGCTGTAGGGGAACCCCAACAATTCCAGATGTGCTGTAGGGGAACCCCAGCAATTCCAGATGTGCTGTAGGGGAACCCCAGCAATTCCAGATGTGCTGTAGGGGAACCCCGACAATTCCAGAGCACCCCAGCACTCAGCTCCCGAGGGTGGCAGCAGCCCTGGGGACACGGGGAAGGGCTGGGGACAGCAATGCCCCTCCTGCCACCGCCACCACGTGAGCCAGGATGGGTGTCCCTGCTCCCAGCTCCGAGAATTCCCGCTCTGGATCACATCCCTGCCGGCCACCCTGTAACTCCTGCCAGCCCAGCTAGCTCACATCCCCTCTCCCCACTCTCCTCCAGCCTTAAATCCATATTTTCCCATTAAAAAAAAAAAACCCAATCCCAGCGGGGATTTCCTAAGGGACAAACCAGCAACAAGGGATAGGAGAAAGTAGAAAAAAATCGATTAAATTTAAAAAAAAAAAGGGTGTGAGAGCTTTTGCTGCTGCAAAGGGTTAAAAAAATAAAGTCGGGAAAAGCGATAGGAAAAACACACGCGGGAAGAGCGCGCCGGCTGCTCCCGTTTCCCTTCCCAACATGCCCTGCTCCTGGGAAAGTGTGGGCTGTTTTCCATATATAACTGCGAACTGTTCCATGCAGTAAGAAGTCTAATTAAAGGGAGCCAGGCGAGCAGGGGAAGGCGATATTTATCCCGGAGAAAAGAAAAGAAACCCCCATCCTCAAAATCCTAAATGGAGACCCCCCCCTCCCTCCCTCGGTCAGTGAGGGGAAAAGAAAAATAAGAAAAAGTTCTGTGGTGGTGGTGTGGGGATTGGAAAAATATTAAAAAAAAAAAAGGAAAAAAGGAAGGGAAAAAAAAAAACAGGCGGGAGAGGCAAATCAGAGCTCGGAAAATATGGAGAAATAGGAGGGGAGAGCCAGATGGGCCAGGAGAGCATGGGGAGGGGCAGGGCACAGGGGAGGGAAAGCTCCTCTGAGCTGGGATGAGCTGGGAGGGGGCACAGCCACCCCCGGAGCCTCTCAGGGTCCTCCTGCTCCGGCCCCCCAAGCTGGGAGAAACGAGGATTTGAGCAAACAGCAGGAATCAGCTTGGAAAATAAATAAGAACGGGAATCTGGGCGGGCAGGAAGGGGCTGGGGGTGGGAAATGCCTGGAGGCACCGTGAGGGATCCAGGGTGGGTGGGAAGGGGCACCACGCTGGGCACACCCCACAAAGGGGTGACCCACAGGGTCTCACCCACCCCGACTGAACCCCACCGGTGTTTTGGAGGAACTGTCTCTGAGGGATGGAACAAACCTTGGAAAAACCCTGGATGTGCTTTTGAGAGGAGCTTTGTTCGAGCTCTGCTTCCCACCAGCGCCAGGCACTGCCCCAGTCCAGAGCAGGCACTGCACTCCTGGTTTGGGGGGAGTCAGAGCAATTAAAAACCGTTAGAGGGCTTTAATTAAGTGCTGATTATATGAGCTGGGGAGAGGCACCACCACCACCACCATCATCATCATCATTATCATCATCATGGGCGATGATTCCAACTGGATGGGGCCCTTTGCTCCCTCAAGTTGCACTTTGTCCTGCTGCCACCCTGCAGTCACCTGTGGAGTTTGGGGTGTCATTCTCAGCCCTGTCAGTCATTCCTAACCCTGTCACTCCCAGCCCTGACACTCCCAGCCCCATCATTCCCAGCCCTGACATTCCCAGCCCTGACATTCCCAGCCCTGACACTCCCAGTCCCATCATTCCCAGCCCTGACACTCCCAGCCCCATCATTCCCAGCCCCATCATTCCCAGCCCTGACATTCCCAGCCCTGGCACTCCCAACCCTGACATTCCCAACCCCGTCATTCCCAGCACCATCATTCCCAGCCCTGTCAGTCATTCCCAACCCTGACATTCCCAGCCCTGACATTCCCAACCCTGACATTCCCAGCCCTGGCATTCCCAACCCTGGCATTCCCAGCCCTGGCATTCCCAACCCTGGCATTCCCAGCCCTGGCATTCCCAATCCTGACGCTCCCAGCCCTGGCATTCCCAGCCCTGGCATTCCCAATTGTCATTCCCAACCCTGACATTCCATGTCAGTCATTCCCAGCCCCATCCTTCCCAGCCCTGTCACTCATTCCCAACCTCGACATTCCCAGCCCTGACATTCCCAGCCCTGACATTCCCAACCCTGACACTCCCAGCCCCATCATTCCCAGCCCTGACATTCCCAATTCTGTCATTCCCAGCCCCGTCATTCCCAGCCCTGACATTCCCAACCCCGTCATTCCCAGCCCCATCATTCCCAGCCCTGTCAGTCGTTCCCAGCCCTGGCATTCCCAACCCTGGCATTCCCAATTCTGTCATTCCCAGCCCTGGCATTCCCAACCCTGGCATTCCCAATTCTGTCATTCCCAGCCCTCTCAGTCATTCCCAGCCCTGACATTCCCATCCCCACCTCCTCACCCCGCCCTGCAGCCCAGCACAGTCCTGACCTGCCATCCTGTTTATGCCACATCCAGTCCCACGTGTTCCCTCCTCCCAGCACCTCCCAGCTGCACCAGTAACCCCGGCAAACTGGGATATCCCTTCCTTTGGACAGACACATCACATGCCTGCAAGGAGGGACTGAGGCCTTCCATGATCCTTCGCCATAAATCCCAAAAAACCCACCTGCAATGATGCTGGGATGCAATCCCAGAATATGGGGTTTTAGGGGAGTTTTTTGGGGTGTGAGCCCCTCTGGCAGCACTGTTTGGGATGAAGAGACCTTAAAGCTCATCCCATTCTATGGGAAGGGACACCTCCCACTATCCCAGGCTGGCCTTGCTTGGATGAGCTCAACCTCAGACACAACAGGGACGGTGCTGCCGGGGGGGCTCACACCCCAAATAACTCCCCCAAAACCCCACAGCCCCTGCCCAGCCTCCAAACAAAGCGGCCCTGGGGTCACCCGAGGTGACAGTGGCCACATTCCCCGTGTCCTGGCGGGAGCTGGGGCTGTGGGAGGCTCTGGCACGGCCCGGCCCTGCCCCAGGTGGGGCTCTAAGCAGCAGCGCTAATCCCGGGATAATTGCGGCTTTAGCAGCGATAGGGCCCAGATTAGCGGGGAAATCCCGGCGTTAGGGGCACCGAGCTGGCACCCAGCGGCCACGGAGCCAAGGGAGAGACGGATCCTGGGAATAGAGTGAGGGATCTGTGCAATACAGTGAGAGATCCATGGGAATAGTGTGAGGGATCCCAGGAATGGAGTGAGGGATCTGTGGAATACAGTGAGGGATCCATGGGAATAGAGTGAGGGATCTGTGCAATACAGTGAGGGATCCATGGGAATAGAGTGAGGGATCCCAGGAATGGAGTGAGGGATCTGTGGAATACAGTGAGGGATCCATGGGAATAGAGTGAGGGATCTGTGGAATACAGTAAGAGATCCATGGGAATACAGCAAGAGATCCATGGGAATAGAGTGAAGGATCTATGGAATACAGTGAGGGATCCATGGGAATGGAGTGAGGGATCTGTGGGAATACAGTGAGAGATCCATGCAAATGGAGTGAGGGATCTGTGGAATACAGTGAGAGATCCATGGGAATAGAGTGAAGGATCCCAGGAATGGAGTGAGAGATCTGTGGGAATATAGTGAAGGATCCATGGAATACAGAGAGGGATCCCAGGAATGGAGTGAGAGATCTGTGGAATACAGTGAGTGATCCAGGGAATAGAGCAAGGGATCCCGGGAATAGAGTGAGGGATCCCGGGAATACAGCAAGGGATCCATGGGAATATAGTGAGGGACCCTGGGAATGGAGTGAGGGATCCCAGGAATAGAGTGAGAGGAGAGATCTGTGGAATACAGTAAGGGATCCCAGGAATAGAGCAAGAGATCTATGGGAATATAGTGAGGGATCCTGAGAATACAGTGAGGAATCCATGGGATACAGCAAGGGATCTGTGGGATGCACCGAGGGATCACAGGAATAGAATGAGGGATCCTGGGAATACAGCAAGGGATCTACAGGAACACAGCAAGGTATCCATGGGAATACAGCAAGGAATCTGTAGGAATATGGAGAAGGACCCCAGGAACACAGTGAGGGATTCATGGGAATACAGCAAGGGATCTGTGGGAACACAGAGAGGGATCTCCCCAGACACTGGCACCCAGCACAGACACACAGACAGTGGCTCAGGGTGTGATTCCTGCTCCCCATCCCAATGGAAAAATGCCAAACCCACGGGCAGGATTCCCCTCCAGCCCAGCTGTCCCGCCCTGGATTGCTCTGCCTGCTGGAATCCCCTCCATCCCCAAGGTTTTGTTTCCTCTTCCCTTCCCCAGCATCTTCCCTGCAGTATCAAGGGCCTTCCTCATCCTCTCCATCACCTCCCACAGAGCCCAGGCAGGGGCTGGGCAGGGGGGTTTGCTCCTGGAATAACGAGGAGAGTGGGAATAAAGGGTGGGAGCTCGGATTGGGGTTGTCCAGCACTGTTTGGGATCCCCCAGAACTGTTTGGATTCTCTCAAAACTATTTGGGATCTCCCAGCACTGTTCGGGGTACCCCAGGACTGTTTGGGGTCCCTCAGAATTGTTTGGGGTTCCCCTGAACTGTTTTGGGTCCCTCAGCACTGTTTGGGATCCATCAGAATTGGTTGGGGTCCCCCAGAACTGGTTGGGGTCCCCCAGCCCCACCTTGGCTGCTCCCACACTCGAGGGGAGGCAGATCCTGGGTGAGAAGGCTGAGATTTGGGAAAATCCCTCTGCTCCCTGCTGGCTTTTCCTGCATCCCTTCCTGGCAATCCTGTTCCCACAGGATCACCCCGAGAGGGGACAGATCCCAGCCAGGTCCCAGGGACTGAGCCACAACAAGGCCGGGCCGTGCAGGCAGCTGCGTCCGGGGGAGTGGGAGGAGGAAGGGAGGCTCCCTCATTGTCCTTCCCAGAGGGAAAAGGGACAGTCCCGAGCCTGAAAAGGCCAGGAAACACTTCCAGCTCCTCACTCCAGCCCCTGGGGCCGCAGGGCCTCGTCCCCCCGGCGCTGCAGAAACTCCATCTGCAGCAGCTTCCCGGGATTCCATGCACTTCACGTCCGACTGCAGGAGCCGGAGGATCCCCTGGCTGCTGACCTGCACGGAAACGCCCGGCTGCTGCTGCTGCTGCTGCTGCTGCTGCTGCTGCTGAGGAGGGGAAGCAGGGCGAGGAAAGGCCATTCCTGCAGCCAGCTCTGGGCAGGGGATGCTCCAGCAGGTGCCCGGTGAGGTGAGACAGGCACGGAGCGCATCCAGGGATGGGGAGAGGTGGGAAAACGGTGCCAAGAAGGGAAGCGGGGAATGGGGAAGGGATGAAAGGCACAAGGGATCCTCTGCTCCCTGCTGGCTTTTCCTGGATCCCTTCCCAATGACCCTATTCCTAAAGGATCACCCCCAGAGGGGACAGATCCCAGCCACATCCCAGACCCCTCCAGGTCCCAAGGATGAAAGGTCAGGAGCTGGCACAACAGAATCCAGTGGTGGATACGGAGCTGGAGCACAGCATGGATGGGTTTGGCACATGGGATGGGCTGTAGCCACTCTGGAGAATCCATGCATAGCAGGACAGCCCCCTCTGGATGAGCCTCCCCCAAAACAGGGAGCAGCATCTCAGCACCCCACCCATGGTTCCAGCCTTTTCCACCTCCTCTACGAGCCCCAACCAGCACCCAGCACACTCCAATAAATCCAAAATGTCCCTGAGGTGAGAAACTTGTGGATTTAACACCCCGTGGAACAGCCAGGCCGGCTCCCAGGGGCACAGCACACCCCGGGGATGCCAGAGCAGGTAGCAGGATGAGGTTTTCCAGCTGGATTTCCCCATGGGGATGCTGTTTACTTTCTCCTTCCCCCAGGAAATCTCCTGCTGACTCAGGAAACACCCTCAGGCACAGCTCTGTGGAGAGGAGACACTTCCCAGCCACAGCTTTGCTCCTTCCTTTCGTTTTTTTGGCCAGTCCAGTTGGGGTCAGATTAGAGAGCAATCAGTCACTCGGGAAATAACACCACTCCAGGCCTCCTCCCTCAAAGAAACCTCAAAAGACAGCATTTAAGGCGAGCTTAATTTGGACAACTAAAAATAGCCAGCACCAGTCACACTGGAAAATGCAGGATGTGGAGCTTCACCCTCTCCCAGCTCCAGCCTGCACACGGGGGTTTGTGGCCCCCAGCCCCACAGGTTGTCCCTAGGGATGGCCTGGATCCCACAGGGAATCCAGCAGGACCCTCTGAGGCCCATCCCAGAGCCCTGCCCTGGCTGCTTGGATCAAAGTGTGGGGACCCAAAACTTTCCCAGGCAGGATGTGGTGACTCAGAGCCACGTCTGCAGAGAGGGACACCCAGGAAAGATCCCAGCCACGCTTCCCAGCTTCTCCCAGCCCAGCCAAGTCTCTGATCCCAGCTCCCTGCAGCTGATTCAGCCCTGGGTGAAGGCAGCCAGGCCTTGAATCCTGGTTGTCATTCCCGCTGTTCCAGAGGTTGTCACCCACACTGTGACCCCTTCCAGCCTCGCTCCGGCCATCCCGAGGCTCCTCCAGTGCCAGCCTGGCATTCCCAGCTGCCAGCACGGCCACAAATCCAGCCTGCCCTCATTTCCCTGCACTCCCCCTCCTTGCACCGAGCTCTCCCTCCTTGCACTAATCCCTCCCTGCTCCAGAGGCAGGAATAATGTTTAACTCAGGTTCACGCCGGAGCACGAGCTCCCTCCCAGCCCGGGTCAGCCCCAGGCGTGTCCCCATCACCGAGGCCATGCCGGATCCCTGCTGCTGGCACAGCCACGTGCCCGGCTCTGTCAGGAAGCCCCTCTGGAGCAGGAATCTCCGGGAAGCTCTCGGCTGCCAGCTGCAGCGATCTGTCACACCGGGGCTGGGACGCAGCCGGGCTGAGCTCTGCAGGTGCCACGAGAATCCCACAGCCGGCAGATCCCGCTCGGAGCCATCCCATCTGCCCGGGATCACCCCAAAATCACAGGGCTTCGACAGAGTAAGGATGAGAACAGACAGTGCTGGAGGACTGAGCCATCTCCTGGATCATCCCAAAATCAAGGGGCTTCGACAGAGCAAGGATAAGAGGGGACAGAACTGGAGGACTGAGCCGTCTCCTGGATCATCCCAAAATCAGGGGGCTTCGACAGAGCAAGGATGAGAACAGACAGTACTGGAGGACTGAGCCATTTCCTGGATCATCCCAAAATCAAGGGGCTTCGACAGAGCAAGGATGAGAGGGGACAGAGCTGGATGACTGAGCCATTTCCTGGATCATCCCAAAATCAGGGGGCTTCAACAGAGCAAGGATGAGAACAGACAGTACTGGAGGACTGAGCCATTTCCTGGATCATCCCAAAATCAGAGGGCTTTGACAGAGCAAGGATGAGAGGGGACAGTGCTGGAGGACTGAGCCATCTCCTGGCTTGTCCCAGTGTCCCTGGGCTGCCTGTGGAATGGCAGGAGTGGGAAAGCAGCTTTTCCACCGCATCCTGGGCTGTGCACCCAGCAGCACTACAGCAACACGGGGTTATTTTTAAGAAGCTGGCGAGAAGGTGGGAAGGGAGGCAAGGAGCTGGAATGCCACAAGGGCCACGCCACTAAGCCTCTGGAAAAGCTGGAGCCCCAGAGAGGCGAGGCACATCGGCATTTCCAAGCAGGAACAAAAGGCGAGAAGCGAAAAGCCGAGGGCAGCCCAGGGGCCACGGGGCATTCCAGGGGCCACGGGCAGCTCCCGGCTGAGCGAGGGGTGGTGAAGGGACAGTAAAGCTCCAGCTGCTGCAGCAGGGTCCTTAATTAGCATCTCGAGAAACGGCGCCGAAAATCAGACACCTTCTGCCCGAAATCCGAGCCCGGACCTGAAAATCCGATCGCCGACCCCGATGCTCAAAGAGCAAAGGTCACTTCCAACCCCACGCAGGCCCTGCCACCGCCCCTCGGGGCTGCGCTGCCCCTCGGTTCTCCCCGGAGCCCGGATTCACCCCCTGCCCACCGCCAGCCCCCCCAGACCCAGCAGAGGCAGCACGGTGAGGGCCAGCGGCTTATTTTTAGCCTGGAGAAGGCAGGAGCCGGGAGCAGCCATCCCGAGTCTTGCCCTTGGCATGGGACACGCCGCTGTCCCCCCCGGGCCGCCCGCACCCCGCTGCCCCCCGGCTCTGCAGCGCTGCGTCCCCCCCGGGCTGGCATCACCTCCCCTGGCACGGCTCCTGGGCCCGGGCAGGAGGAGGAGGATGCTGGGCTCAGCCCTGGAGCCGGCCCCGCGGCACAAGGAGCGGGATTATTTACAGCTCCTTAACGGAGCGAGGCAGGGCTGACCTTTCCGAGCCGCAGACAAAGAGGAGGAGATGTCGGGAATCGCTGCTGCTGCGGGACCCTTCCCGGCCCGGCGGGATGAGCGGGGGGCCAGAGCCACGCTGAGGGGGGTTCGGCAGCGGGGAGCCGGCCAAGGCCACGGAGAGAGCCAAGCGCGCTGGGATCCCAGCCTGGGAAAAGGAGGGATCGGATTCCTCCCTCCCCGGCCCCGCCGGACAAACTCTTCCGGGTGGGGACTCCTACGCGCCGCGCTCTGCCCAGGCACGGCTCGCTGCTCCTTCCCGCAGCCCACGGCGGCCTCGGCGGCGGCAAAACGCGGGGGATACGGCAAGGAATGGCAAAATCGGGGCTGCTCCTCGCCCCCGGCGCCCCGCTCGGCTCAGCCCAGCTGCCGACTCATCCCTGCCGTGGAAGCGTCGAAGGAAAAGTTTCCCCGTCAGCACAAAACGCCGACACTTGGCCGAAGTTTCCCCTTGGCTGCTGCTGCCCTGGCCAGGAGTTCCCCCCGCTGGGGACACGCCAGGGCCAGGCCTCGGGTGGCTGCAGTGGCCGGGGGTGGCAGGGGACAGGCCTGGTCCTTGCAGTGTGGCACTGGTGTGGCCCAGTCCCTGCAGGGTGGCACTGGTGTGGCATTGGTGTGGCCTGGTCCTTGCAGTGTGGCACTGGTGTGGCCCAGTCCCTGCAGGGTGGCACTGGTGTGGCCTGGTCCTTGCAGAGTGGCATTGGTGTGGCATTGGTGTGGCCTGGTCCTTGCAGAGTGGCACTGGTGTGGCCCAGTCCCTGCAGGGTGGCACTGGTGCGGCCTGGTCCTTGCAGAGTGGCACTGGTGTGGCCCAGTCCCTGCAGGGTGGCACTGGTGTGGCCTGGTCCTTGCAGTGTGGCATTGGTGTGGCATTGGTGTGGCACTGGAATGGCCTGGTCCTTGCAGTGTGGCACTGGTGTGGCACTAGAGTGGCACTGGTGTGGCCTGGTCCCTGCGGTGTGGCACTGGTGTGACCCAACCCCTGCAGAGTGGCACTGGTGTGGCCCAATCCCTGCAGTGTGGCACTGGTGTGGCACTAGTATGGCCTGGTCCTTGCAGTGTGGCACTGGTGTGGCCCCAGGGGCTGCCACAGCCCCTGTGCCGCAGGGAAGGGAGGAATTCCTGAAGCCAGGAGCTCTCCCATGGGCACTGGGCAATGGATGATCGATCCCATGATGATCAATCCCACAATGGATGATCGATCCTGTGATGATCAATCCCACAATGGATGATTGATCCCATTTGCTCTGAAGCTGCAGGATTTGAGCAGAGGGCTGCTGGTGTCACAGCTGTGTGTCCCCTCCCCAGTCTGCACCCTCCTGGTCTGTGTTTAGGTCTCCATGTAGGATTTGTTGCCACGATCCAGAAATCCCAGGAAGCTGCCCAGGAGCACCTCATGAATGTCCCCATGTCCCTTGCCACCACGGTGGCCTGGTCACCCCCCAGCCCCAAAAGAGAATTCCACAACCCCAATCCCTGATTCCAGGGGCCTCACTGTGCATCAGCTTCCCACGTTCAAATGTGAGACCCCTCCCAGAAGCTCACAAACGCAGGAGGACTCTGAACTCAGCTCTTACTCACAGAGAGCTCTCCCAGGATTTATGGTGCTTAATTAGCGGTTTAAAAGAGTCACCAGCTGGGTGGGTGACACCCCAGCGGGTGTCATGCACTCCACAGGGCTCCAGCTTCCCTCCTGTCCCTACCCAGGCTTACCTTGTGTGGTTTTTCACTTTTCCTAATGATCCAGCAGAGGGGCAGGGTTTATAAGTCCATAGAAACTCTATTATCCCCGTGCATTAAAGCCAAAAGCAGCTAATTAAAACATCAAAGTCACAGGGTTCATTAGCTTGGCCTTGGCGCCAGGAGCAAGTGACAGGGATTGTGGCTGTCACCCGACTGCTCCCAGGGACCCCAAGGCTGGCCCTGCACCCCAAAACACATTCCCTGTCCCCGTGTCACTGGGAAAACCAGTGGCTTCCACTGGAAAATCACTGGGCTGGGCAGGATATTGTCACCTGCTTGTCCCTGTCCCCCAGCTGGTCACCTTTACCTGCACCAGTGTGGAGAGGAGGGAGGCTGGGGACAGCTCTGCCACCTTTGCCATCAAAGCTGCTTCCCCCAGGAGCATCTCCAGCCCCATCTCCCACCCAGCACAACAGGAGGGAGACAAGGATGGGTTCAAATTTCCAGCTCTGCACACCAGATCCCCTCTGGTGTGTAAGAACAGCCATTCCTTACCAGGAATGCTGCAGCATCCCTGGATCTGGGAGGTCTCAGCAGGCCACAGGACATGGGGGACACCAGGGAAGTGGCACCACTTGTGGCCACTTCCCATCGAAGGATCCATCACCATGGTCACACTGAGCACTGGTCACTCTGGTCACTTCCACTGCCATGGTCACACTGCCATGGTCACACCAAGCACTGGTCACTCTGGTCACTTCCACTGCCATGGTCACATTGCCATGGTCATATGGAGCATGTGTTCACTTCCCATCCAAGGATCTGCATCCCATCACCACGGCCACACTGACCATCGGTCACCTCCCAAAGGACCTACATCCCATTGCCATGTTCACACTGACCATTGGTCACCTCCCAAAGGACCTGCATCCCATTGCCATGTTCACACTGACCATTGGTCACCTCCCAAAGGACCTGCATCCCATTGCCATGTTCACACTGACCATTGGTCACCTCCCAAAGGACCTACATCCCATCGCCACGGCATCGGTCACCTCCCAAAGGACCCGCACCCATTTCCACGCTCACCCTGAGCCTTCAACCCGGGGCTCGCTTGTCCCTGCCCAGCCTCTCCCGGAGCCCAGCGGGATCCCCGCGCTCTCACCGCAGGTTTTCCGCCGGCTCCTTTCCCAGCAGGGCGCAGCCGTGCCCGGCGGGGAGGAGCCGTGGGCGAGGAGGAAGCCGGAGCTGCCAGCCCTTCGCCGGGCCCTGCACGGGGAGCAGCAGCAGCAGCGGCAAACGGGCGGCGGCTGCGAGTCCTCCCCACCGCAGGGATTTGGGGTCCCCAAATCCCCGCAGGCTGGAACGGGTGCGTGTGGCCACTGCGGGAAAACTCCGCTCGTGGCCTAGCAGGGAGGAGAAACAGGATAAAGGAGGAAGAAAAACCCCCCAACATAACCCGAGAGAGGAGCGGGGGACGCGCGGAGAAGCCGCGGCCCCGGCGAGGGGCGGGCGGCGAAGGAAGGAGCGGGTTCGTCTCTCAGGGCTTGGGGACAAGGGGAAACTCCAGGCTCAGCTCCACCCCGGCGCTTTCGACTGCTAAACAATAGTGGAGAGGAGCAGCCGTCCCTCCCTGCTCTTACTCATCCTGCCCAAGGACCTGTGCCACCCTTCGGCTGCCCCCGCCCTGCCCGGCCTCTGCCCGGGGGCTCGGGCACGGCGGCTCCGGAGGCTCCCGCAAGGCTCGGGTGACAGCGACAGATTTCCCCCGGGAAGAGATGCGGACCCACGGCACGCGAGCGGCGAGCCGGCAGCGCAGGGAATTCCCTCCGTCATCATCGCCAGCGGAAAAAAAAAAAAAAAAGAAAGGAAAAAAAAAAAAAAGAAACCAACACCCAACAACAGCCTGCGCCCTCTCAAACATCTCTACCTGCAGCGCTCGCAGCACTTCCCAGCGCTTTTCCAGGCGGGAAGGAAGCGGGGAAGGAGCCGGGGCTCGGGCGGGGAGCGGCAGCCGCGGCCCCGCCGGCGGCCAGGGCGGGACGGGGCCGGAGCCCGCGGGGAATGCGCGGTGCCAGGGCAGGAATCAGGAATGGGGAAGCGCTGCCTCCTGCCCTGGGCGCTTCCCAGCTCCACCTGCCCCATCCCGGCACTGGCACCTTCCCCGTGCCACGGCCATCCCCGCACCCGAGGCGATCCAGCCCGGCCCAGGGAGTCGCAGGGGGCAATTTGGCCTCCAAGCCCACCCAGCGCCCATCATTGAGGAAGGGTCGTGCACCCCTCAGATCCGAGGGGCACCTTCAGCCCTCCTGAGCTGTCAGGCAGCCCGTGGGGAGGGTTCTGGGGGGGTCACCCGAGGGGGCAGCCGGGGAGGGAAGCCCAGGGCCGGGCAGGGATCCCCGGGGCGCGGCGGGGTGGGGCTGGCGGAGCGCGGGGGCGTCAGCCTCTCTCGCTCATGATTTAATAATTTAGGTGCGTTTCAGTGCTCAGAGAAGCGAAAGATTGAGGGCAGTGTCTGGAGCCAAGCAGGGCGCAGGCAGCGGTGCAGCCCCTGCCTTGCCCACGCAGCCCAGGGGGTTTGGGGTGAGGGGGCTCAGCTCGGGGTCCCCCCGGCCCCAGGATGGCTCTGGGTGCCCTTGGCGAGCTCCGAGCACTCACCTCCACCCCAGCTCGCTGCCCTCTGCTCCTGCCCGTCCACCCACGTCCAGGGCTGCCGGTCCACGGCCACGGGCAGAAACTGGCTGCACTGGTTTGAGCTTCGCAATGCAAACCCCCACCCAAGCTCAGGTCTCCAGAGATAAGAGCACAATAACCTATTGTCCCTCCTCCCCTCCCAACATCTCCACTCGCCTCTGGCGAAGCAGGGAGGGACCACCCAGCTCCGCACAGCCCCCCCGCCCCCGCCGCCGGGCAGCCCACGGGGGGCACGGACCCACCGAGCCAGGCCAGGGATGCTGGGAGGCTCCGGAGCCGGGGCTGGGATGCAGGGAGAGCGCTGAGGGCAGAGGCAGGAGGAGGCGGACGAGGCCAGAGCCTGGCCGGGCTTCCAATAGATTTCCTGATTTATTTTTTAATTTATTTTCCGCCTCCCCACTCCTGTTTTCTCTGCCGTGGCTCTGCCCAGCTGGATTGGTGCAGGCAGGAGGGGGGACGTGCCCAGCCGTGGCGTGGGCAACCCCCACGCACCTCCCCACCGCATCCCACCCTCCCCACCGCATCCCACCGCCCCCTACCCGAGTCACCCCACTCCAGGCAGGGAGCAGCCCCCTTTTCTACCCCACAGGTAGGGAAAAACCACCCCAAACCCACCCACGCAGCACCTTCCCCGCTCTGTCCTTGGGCTGCCGCAAGCCCCCCTCCCCTCCCTTTCCCCCGCCTCTTCCTTCCTCCATCATCCTCATCCTCCTCCTCCCCGCAATGCCACAACTCGCTGCCTCCCAAAAAATCCAGCAACACGCGCGACCGGGAACCCCCGCGCCCCCCACCAGCCGTCTCAAGGGCGGGCAACAAGTTGTAGGATCCGACCGGAGCGTCCTCCCCAACCCCAAATACCGGGGGGGCTGCCGGGCTTGCCCCCCACAAGATGTTTGGGGGCTGCACGCCCCGCAGCCGCCCACGCCCCGGAGCGGCCGGACCGCGCTCACCCCATCACCCCACCGCTCCCACATTGGGATTGGGGTCGGGGGGGTCCCACACCGAGCGCCCCCGTGATGTAGGACCCCACGGTGAGTCCCCTCCATCCCACCTGCTGCACTGGGACGGAGCGGGGCGGTGAAATCCCCGCTGCCCGCGCCCCACCCGCCCGGCACAGCGGGGACAGCGATGCTCCCACCCACCCGCGCCCCCCGCTCCTACAAAGAACCCCCTCCACGGCCACCCCACGCCACTCCCGTGCGTCCCCGCAGTGTCCCCAACACCTCCAACCCCCCCTGGGGACCTCCGTACCCCGCTGGCGGGGTCCCCCCGCGCACTCACCGGCTCCGGTCCCACGGCGCCCGGTTGGCGGCGGAGCCCCCGCGACTGGCCATGGGATGGAGGGGGAGCGGTCCCGGAGCTAACGGGAGAAAATGCTTGTCATGGCAACCCCCGTGCCGTGCGGGGCCGTGCGGGGCCGGGCCGGCGAGGGAGGGGACGGCGGGCAGGGAGGGGGAGGGCTCGTCCCAGCCCGCCGGGGGAGGGGCTCCCTTAAGGTGGCTGCACGCCCCGACGGCTGCTTAAGGGGGACGGGGAAAGGAACGGGGTGAAGGGCACGGCCAGGGGGCACAGCGGGGTGGGGGGACCCCAAAATGGGGCAGGAGCCCGTGGGCAGAGTGGGGGGGGGGCACGGCTGGAAAGGGTGGGGACAGCCCTGGGTAATGGGGGAACACTCCCGGGAAGAATGGGTGGGACACCCAGGAAATATGGGGACTGCCAGTCAGGTTGGGGACACCCCCGGGAAGAATGGGGATCCCCAGGCAGGGTGGGGACACCCCCGGGAAGAATGGGGATCCCCAGGCAGGGTGGGGACACCCCGGGAAGAATGGGGATCCCTAGGCAGGGTGGGGACACCCCCGGGAAGAATGGGGATCCCCAGGCAGGGTGGGGACACCCCCGGGAAGAATGGGGATCCCCAGGCAGGGTGGGGACACCCCCGGGAAGAATGGGGACACCCCCAGGTAATATGGGGACCCCCAGGCAGTATGGGCATCCCCAGGCAGGGTGGGGACACCCCCGGGAAGAATGGGGACACTCCCAGGTAATATGGGGACCCCCAGGCAGTATGGGGATCCCCAGACAGGGTGAGGACACCCCAGGCAATGTGGGAACACCCCTGGGAAGAGTGGGGTCACCCCCAGGAAATATGGGGACCCCCAGGTAGGGTGGGGACACATTGGAGGGGGCGGTGCGTGCATCCTCAGAAAGTGTGGGGACACCACTGGGGACGCACGGGAGTGGCGTGGGAAATTTGGGGACACCCCTGGGTAGGGTGGGGACACCCCCAGGCAATATGGGGACCCCCAGGCAATATAGGGACACACGGGACAGGGCAATAGGGGCACCCCCGGAAAGGATAAGGACACCCCCGGGCAATTTGGGCACCCCCAGGGAAGAGTGGGGGCGATGCACCCCCAGAAAGTTTAGGGACCCCCAGGACAAGAGAATGTTTGCGCCCCAAACAGTGGGAGGATCCCACAGGCAAGGCAGGGAGTGCGACCCCAAATAATGTGGGGACCCCCTCGGACAGTGTGGGCACCCCAAAATGCGAGGGCACCCTCCTGTCCAACCCCCTCCCCACTCCAGATGTGGGGGAGTAGGAGGCAGAAGGAACTTTGTGACCTGTGGCAAAGTTTGGGCTCTTTGTGGGCTTTTAGCGGTTTTGGTGTTGATCCCCTGGTCTGACCCGCCGTGTCCCCTCATGGGCCACCATCACCCTGAGAGCCACCAGGGTCCAGCATGACCAACCCCCCTTGTCCCAGATCCCACCCTCACCCCTTTTTTTGAAGGAACCCGGATAAAATCCCTCATGGAATCCTTAAAGCAGGAAAAGCTCTGGCCCTGCTGCCCACACGCCTCGGGCCCAGCAGGGCTGGGAGGGGGGACCTGCAATAAACCCCTCCCGAGGCCCAGTTTGGGCTCCAAGACTTCCAGTTAAACCAGTGGAACACCCACAGCCCCTAATTAGCCCCTCATCAACCTCTCATTAGCGGTCCCAAGGGTTTTTTCCCCCCTTGAGGGCCTGAACCTCCATAATTCCACATCCCAAGGCCCCCAGGCCCTGAGGTGCTGCACAGGCCTGAGGCAGGCCTGGATGTGGAGGCCAAGCCTGGGAATTAATTTCTGTAACATTTTTCAGTAAAATCCCTCCCTCAGCTGACCGGGATGGACCTTCCCGCTCAGCTGAGCTGATCCAGGGGTTGTTTTGGAGCAGGGAATGTTGTTTGGAGTCACCTAAATGACATCAGAGCTGCCCATGTTGGATTTAATTCCATCTCGGCATCCTTGGGAGCTTTGGGAAGAGGAAAATGCCCTGGGCTTGGAATTCCTCCTCAATTCCTCCTTGGGAGTTCATAGGGTTATTCTTACTAAAAATAAAATAAAATATTCCTACCAAAAATAAAATATTTCAGGGCTGGGGATTCTCATAACAAGGACAAACAAGTCTCAAAAACCAAACTCAGGCCTCTTCCACTGAACCGCTCCACATTTGCCTGACACAAAAAAATGGGAATAAACCCAGGGATTTTATTCCTCCACCAGAATCTGCCAGCCCTGACCAGACTGGTTCTCCATGAGCAAGGAACAGCTTGGAAAAGAGGTGCTGGAGCAGCTGGCAGCCACCACTTCCAATGCAAAACTGCTATTGAGACATAATGGCCTTTTCCAACAGGTTCTGGGAGCTTGGAAGGAATCTCTGACCATCTGGATTCTGGCTCCTGGAAGGAAATCAGCCTTCCTGCCTCAGGGAAGCCGTGTGAGCAGGGCAGCTCGGCTATGCTGGGAATTTGAAGCCTCCTCAGGCTCCTTGGTTTGGGTTGAAATGGGGGAAAAGCAGATTTTCCACCTGGGGCAGTGGCTGCAGGAAGGAGCAGCCAAAATTCGTGTGGGAAATGTGATTCCTGTGTGGTGATTCCTGAACAGAACCATGAACAGCCCCAGAGCTTCTTCCAGGACATGTTTAAGGAGAAGCACATGGAGGAAAAAGGGAAAATCCTGGCAGGAGCAGGAGTGTCATCTCCAAACCAGCACCGAGCTGTCCCCACAAGCTGCAGATGGGAAAAATTCCTTCACAGAATATTTTGGGACCCTCTGTGTGTGTCTCTGCTTCCACTCCCTTCAGCCACAGGCCACCTGCTCCTCCTGGTGGCTTGGCTGCCCCCGGGGTGGTGACAGAGGTGTCCCCACAGTGCACCCAGAGCAGGGAGGAGAAGGACACAACCCCTGAGCACGGGGGTGACAATGGGGACAGGCTGGATTTGGGGTGGCAGTGGGGACAGGCTGGATTTGGGGTGACAATGGAGACAAGCTGGATTTTGGAGTGGAAGTAGAGACAGGCTGGATTTGGGGTGACAATGGGGACAGGCTGATTTTTGAGGTGGCAGTGAGGACAGGCTGGATTTGGGCTCACAACGGGGACAGGCAGTTTGAGGTGACAGTGGGGACAGGCTGGATTTGGGGTGACAGTGGGGACAGGCTGGATTTTGGGGCTCTTGTCAGGAGCTCACAGGAGAGCTCTGAGGGAGATTCTGGATCCCACTGGGAAGTCCCTGCAGGGCCAGGCTGAGCCTTTGTTCTCCTCATCCTCCTCGGATCACGGCTGGATTGGGATTTATTCCCTTTTTTTTCCATGGCTCTGGCCATGCATGCAGGGATCAAATCTCCTTTCCCAGCTGGGATCCAGCCAGGAGCTCTCTCCTGGGTGCAGGAGGGATTCTTGGGTGGATTCCTGAAAAGATTCCTAGATGGGTTCCTGGGTGAATTCCCAGATGGATTGTTGGATGGATTCCCAGATAGATTCCTGGGTGGAGTCCCAAGTGAATTCCTGGGTGAATTCCCAGATGGATCCCTGGGTGAATTCCCAGATGGATTCCTGGGTGAATTCCCAGATGGATTCCTGGGTGGATTCCCAGATGGATTCCTGAGTGGATTTCTGAGTGGATTCCTGGATGGATTTCTCTCATTCCTTGCACCCAGCACCTGTTGCAGGTTCCTCTGGATCCCCACCACATCCCAAAGGCCTCTCCCTTCCCATTCCCTGGAAAATCAGCCAAACCTTTCCAGTGACCTGCAGCACCCAAGTTCTCCATCAAGGCCCTAAATCCCCATGGGAATCTCAGCTGTTATCCTGATTTTTGCCACCTCTTTCCTTCTCCCAGTGCTTTTCTGGCTGCTCTGGAGGCAAAGCAGAGCGGTGGGCAGTGCCAGGCCTTGAAGAGACCCAGCAGCACCAAGGTTAAATAAATAACCCCAAACCAGAAAACTTCTCCCCCAAGCTCTTCCCCTCACCAAAAAAAAAAAAGAATGAAAAAAGAAAAAAGAAATCTGTCTACCCTGATGATTTCCCTTTAAACCCAGCCTCTAATATTTGGATTAATTTGCTTTTAATGCCTCCCAGGCTGGGAACTTGTAGGTGGAGTTTTTTAGCCCGAAAAATGAATTAAATCAGCCGAGTTGTATCAGCCAAGTTACAAACCCATCAAAACCCGGGGCCAGATCCTGATCTCATCCCCAGAGGGGGCGGACGGGGTAAATCCAGCGCCGCTGGAATACACGGGGAAGGATTTTGGGGAAAGATTTTTGGGAAGGATTTTGGGAAGGATTTTGGGGAAAGTTTTTGGGAAGGATTTTGGGGAAAGATTTTGGGGAAGGATTTTGGGGAAGGATTTTGGGAAGGATTTTGGGGAAAGATTTTGGGAAAGATTTTGGGAAAGATTTTGGGAAGGATTTTGGGAAGGATTTTGTCACGGAGCTCCGGATTGGACCCCCCGGGTTTCTCATGGAAACACTGAGTGACTTTGGAGCACAAGGCAGAGTCAGGCGTCTGTGAAATCTCTCTCCATTCAAGGGCTAAATATAGGGAGAGGAGCAGCAGCGCTGACACTGCTCGGGGATAAATAAACCCCGGAGAGGCTCTGCCGGGAATGCCGCGGGGTCCTGGGGGCACTGCAGGGACCACGGAGCTGGAGATGCTCCCACAGCTGCTGCAAAGGGGATTTTAAGGATTTTTCCTGCTTTTTCTCCCTCATTTCCCTCTCCCTGCTCATCTCTGAGCTGCAGCACCCAGAGGTGCCTGTTCAAGGCTTGGATTCTTGCCTGGAGTTTGGGATGCCAATGGAAAATGTCCCATCCTGGTCCCATGGCATCCACACCAATTCCCTGCTCTGCTCCCGGCTTTCCTCTCACTCCAAGGCCTTTGGAGACCTCCGTCCCCCAAAAAAAAAAAAAAAAATTCCCGCAGCCACGGAACTGCTAATTACCCATCACCGCACTAATGAACCTCTCCTAGCCCATTCCTGCTCCCAATTACTCCAACAGCCCCGTTAATTCCTAATTAAGCAGCTCCTTGATCAGGGAAAAGAGCCTTGAAAGGAGAAGGGAAAACGCCAGAGGAGGAATTTGGGGATTGGGAGGGATTTTTGCTTTATGGCTGTAATTAGGAGATGAAATTGTTTGCTCACCTACAGAATTCATCACCAGAGTGCCTCGGAGCCTTTCCCTTCCCCATCCCTGCACATCCCCGCTTGGAAGCACGGCAGGATTTAAATTTGTTTAGGGCCCCTCATTAAACCCCCAAAATCTGTGACAGCTCAGGAAGAACCTCTGGGCGGGATGAAGGGGAATTCCGGGATGCTGGATCCGTGCTTTTCCATGGATCCCCCCATTCCCCTCCCCAGCAACTCCCAGGGAAACAACTCCAGGGAAAACCCCCCGAGATCCCGAAATGAACATTTTATCCCTCCAGTCCCGACCTCGTTTCATTCCTCACATCAAGGAGGAACCTTGTACTCGGTGTTTGCAGCGCGGTAACAGCTCGGGGACCTTCGTGGGCCCGAGGAAAGTCCCCGCTGCCGGCGGTGACAGCGCGGTGGGCGGTGCTGAAAGGGAGGGGAGCGAAGTGACAGCGAGGGAGAGGGAGAAAAACGCTCTGCCCGTCACTCCCGAGCTGTCAGCCCCGAGCCGGGGAGGCGGGGGAGCTCCCGAGCCCTACTTTGGGACCGCTCTTCCCTCCGGGGATGCGGGGAGAAAGCGCTGGAAGAGCTGGAGATGCTCTTGGTCCCACCTGGATCTTGGTGATCCCACAGAGAGTGGAGGTGAAATCCTCCAAGGGCAGGGGTGACCCCAGCAGGGTCAATTTTGTCACCTTCACGAAGTTGTGGGGTCCGGAACAGCTTTTTCAAAGCCCCAAGAGATTCCCAAAATCCAAATTTTGGAGGCCGAACCAGCGGGGCAGCCCCTGTGCCACACGTGGAGCCACCAGGAGCTTCCAGACATTCCCATCCTCCAGATTCCTGCTTCCAGAAAAGTCGATTTGCCCTCTAACCCCACCTTCAGGTGCTTGGAGAGGCTGGGTGACAATGAGGGGACATCACGGGTGTTGATGACACAGGGCAAAGCTTTGATGCCACCCAAAAGATAAGGGAAATACCCGAAAGAGGGGCGAAATACCCAAAAGAGGGGCGAAATACCCAAAAGAGGGGTGAAATATCCATAAAGGGGATGAAATACCCAAAAAGGGGATGAAATACTCAAAAGAGGAGAGAAATACTAAAAGAAAAAGGGGGTGAAATCCAAAAGAGAGGTGAAATACCCAAAAAGGGGATGAAATACCAAAAAAAGGGTGAAATACCCAAAGGAGGAGTAAAATACCCAAAAGAGGGGTGAAATATCAAAAAAAGGGATGAAATACCCAAAAAAGGGGTGAAAATGAGTGGAAAAATCTTGGCTGCAAAGGTGACCTCTTCCCAAAACAGGAAGAAAGAGGGAATAGGGAAAACCAGACACATTTCCAAGTGCAACAAACCAAGAACGGCTCCTTTATTGGAATAATAACCATCAATAATGCATTGCTAAGGAGCTGCAGATGAGTGCAATTAAAAAAAGCAGCGCATTCCCCGAGCAAAAACCGAAATTATTCCTCACAGCTTCCCCGAGATTTATGGAAATGAAGCAATTCCTGAAGCTCGGCAGAGCCGGGGAGCCCGGCAGGGGAGAAAGGGAAAAAAAAAAAGGCAGAAAAAATAAAAAGAAAAAAAGAAAAAGAGCCCTAATGTAGGGATTTATAAATATTTTACAGCTGAGGAGGAGTGGGGAGCCATGGATATAGATGGGATTGCGGGTGGCTGTGGTGGGAGGAAGGAATTAATCACAAAAACGGAGGAGAAACTTTCCTCCAGGAGCACGTGGCCGCACCCACGGCTCCCGAGGGGCCCCTGATGCCAGGGAAAGTTCGGAGTTTGCTCTGGGAGGTGCAGATGTGAGCCGGTGCTGATGCCCTCCCTGCCCTTGGCAGCGTGCTGGGGCATGGAGGAGGCACCGAGAATTCCTTGGGAAAGGCTGAGGGTAAATATTGACCAGGAAAAGCTGGTGGATAAGGGCTGGGAAAGCCACGCTGAGGTGGGAGGGGGTGATATGGGATTTGGGGCCACTCAGACACCCCAGAATTGCCATGTCAGGGTGGTGGGATGCTGGGGAATGAGATAATCCCAGATCCCAAAGTTCTGTCACTGTCCAGAGGGGCTCAGGGTTAGGGTGGCAGCTCCCCCTCACCCCCAGCTGGAAGGGAGCAGGGAATGAGCTGCAGGAAATGTCACCTGGCATGGGGACAGCAGTGTCCCTGGCAGGGAGGGGACTGTCCTGTGCCTCCCTGGAGAGCAGCAGAGGAGCAGAGGGAAGCCAAGGCCATCTCATGGGATCCTGGAATGGTTTGGGTGGGAAGGGACCTTACAGCCCATCCCTGGGCACAGGGACACCTTTCACTGTCCCAGGTTGCTCCAAGCTGGCCTGGGACACTTCCAGGGATGGGGCAGTGCTCGGGGTTTGTGGAGCTGGAGTCGTTCCCACCCTCCACAAAGAGCTCCACCCCTGGAGCAGGGGGAGGCTGGGGCTCCTCAGAACCTGCAAGGATCCTTCTGAGGCTGGAATATTTTTTTTTTTCCCTCCCAGTGCTTGGCTGGTGCTTCCCTGAGACTTTGCAGCAGCTGGAACATCCCATCCTTGCTCCATCCAGGCTGAGCACAGGGACAATCCTGCACCAGCATCCCATTTCTGGTGTGGGATCCCATTCCCAGCTCCAAACCTGGCTCCATCTGCCAGGTCCTGGGTGCTGAGAGCTCTAGATTCCCATCCATCCATCCATCCATCCATCCATCCATCCATCCATCCATCCATCCATCCATCCATCCATCCATCCATTCCTCCTCCCATCCCTTTATCCAACCTGGAAAATTTCCGTGGCACCTGCTGGGAGCCTCTGCAGGTACAAAACCCTCCCAGGGCTTCTTTAAAAATCCAAGAATTTCTCTTGGCCAGAGAGAAATGAGTCACAGCAGGGAGAGAGGGAGAGGAGAGGGAGCTCACGGCAGCAGGAGGAAGGAGAGGCAGCAGCAGGGCTGGACATGCCAGAAAAAGAGATGGGAATTCTCTGGGAACAGCCATGGCATGGGACACCTGGTGCAGCTGGAAATTTGGGACACAGCCACTGTCACACTGAGGGTGGGATTTTCCCTGCAGGATTTTCCCTGTGAGATTTTTACCTGCAGGATTTTCCCTGCAGGATTTTCCCTGAAGGATTTTTACCTGCAGGAATTTTTCCCTGCACGATTTTTCCCTGTGGGATTTTTACCTGCATGATTTTTCCCTGTGGGATTTTTCCCTGCAGGATTTTTACCTGCAGGAATTTTTCCCTGCACGATTTTTCCCTGCAGGATTTTTCCCTGTGGGATTTTTCCCTGTGGGATTTTTCCCTGCAGGATTTTTACCTGCACGATTTTTCCCTGCAGGGTTTTCCCTGTGGACACCGAGTTTTTGGCACCCAGGAAATCCAGGTTGGAAAAGCAGATCTCTGCCTTTCTTGGGAAGGTGACAGGGACATCCCAACCACCTGCTCGCCAGGACACTGCCCCCACACAGGGGAGGCTCAGGAGGAATTTTTCCTGGAAAAGGCAGGATTGGAACAGCCCGGGGAGCTTTGGAGTCCCCACCCTTGGAGGTGCCCAAGGAAGGCGTGGATGTGACATTCCAGGTGACAACGTGGGGACCGGACACTGCTCGGACTCCAGGATCCTGGAGAGACTCTGCAGCCTCGCTGGGATTCCGGGAACACGTCGGGGCTGCAGGAATCACCGGCGGGAGGGTCCGCGCTGCGGCTCTGGCACAGATGTCCCTCCCTCCCTCCTTCCCTCCGTGCTGTGCCTGTGTCGCACATCAGCGGTGACGCCAGCAGCTCCTGTCCCCGCTGACTGCCGCGACAGCCGATGCCAGCTCCCGGCTCTGACGTGGGAACCTGCCCTTCATTTCCAGTGCCACCGAGCTGTTTTCTCCTGGTTTTTTTCCCCCCTCCAAGCCCCGCTCCGCTCCACACGGGATGTGACAGGCGGTGATGGAGCACCGGCAGGCCCCGGGCTTGGCACGTCCCGGCCTCCCGAGGAGTAATTAAACTAACGAGGGCCACGGGCTGGGCTGGCAGCGTCCCTGGCAGCTCACGGTGAACCCGGGTCAGGAATGACACATCTCATCCATAAAGGATGGCGATGGATGAGGCTGAGCTCCGGGAAAAAAAATAAAGCAACCAAGGAAGGGCAGGAGGGGAGGGAGAATCCATCCCCAAAGTCCGGGAAGGGGATGGTGCAGCCCAGGGGATGAGGGATGGAGGATTTCTGCAGGATTGGGGTGCTGAGGGTTGGGGGTGAATGGGGCAAAGATCCGGGGTAGGTGTTGGAGGTAGGGATGCAAACCTGAGTCCAGGTGTGGTTCCAGATCCAAACCTGAGTCCAGGTGTGCTCCAGATCCAAACCCCTCTCCAGGTGTGCACCAGATCCAAACCTGAGTCCAGGTGTGCTCCAGATCCAAACCTGAGTCCAGGTGTGCACCAGAGCCAAACCTGAATCCAGGTGTGCTCTAGAGCCAAACCTGAGTCCAGGTGTGCTCCAGATCCAAACCTGAGTCCAGGTGTGCTCCAGAGCCAAACCTGAGTCCAGGTGTGCTCCAGAGCCAAACCTGAGTCCAGGTGTGCTCCAGAGCCAAACCTGAGCCATCTAGGAGGGATTGAACCCTCCAGCCCTGCCACACACCCCCTCCAGCCATCCTTTGTCCCCATCCCAGTTTGTGACAAATATCCTTCCTCCCATTCTCCCTGAAATCCCTGCCTGTGCTAAGCTGGGATTGGAATTGAGGCTTTCCAACCCAGATCCTGGAGGAGACCGAGCAGCTGCAGCCTGGCAGAGCAGCGTCCAGCCTGCGGGCACATCAGTGTCATTAATGTCCATCCTGTGAGCACATCAGTGTCCATCCTGTGGACAGATCTGTGTCCAGTCAGTGTCATCAATGCCCACTTTGTGGGCACATCAGCATCCAGTTTGTGGGCACATCAGTGTCATTAGTGTCCATTCCATGGGCGCATCAATGCCCATCCTGTGGACAGATCTGTGTCCAGTTTGTGGGCACATCAGCATCCATCCTGTGGGCACATCAGTGTCATCAGAGTCCAGCCTGGGGACAGAGCAGTGTCCAGTTTGTGGGCACATCAGTGTCATCAATGTCCATCCTGTGAACACGTCAATGTCCATCCTGTGGACAGATCTATGTCCAGTTTGTGGGCACATCAGCATCCGGTTTGTGGGCACATCAGTGTCATTAGTGCCCAGTTTGTGGGCACATCAGTGTCCAGCCTGCAGACAGAGCAGTGTCCAGTTTGTGGACACATCGGTGTCATCATTGCCCAGCCTGTGGACACTTCTCTGGCCTGTGGGCACATCATTATCCATCCTCTGGACACATCAGTGTCCATCTTGTGGGCAGACCCCTATCCATCCTGTGGACAGATCAGTGTCCATCCTGTGGGCACACCAGTGTCCGTCCTGTGGACACACCACTGTCCATCCTGTGGACAGATCAGTGTCCATCCCATGGACAGATCAGTGTTCATCCTGTGGACACACCACTGTCCATCCTTCAGACACACCACTGTCCATCCTGTGGACAGATCAGTGTCCATCCTGCAGACACACCACTGTCCATCCTGTGGACACACCACTGTCCATCCTGTGGACACACCACTGTCCATCCTGTGGACACACCACTGTCCATCCTGCAGACACACCAGTGTCCACCCCACGGACAGATCAGCGTCCATCCTGTGGACACACCCCTGTCCATCCCACAAACACACCACTGTCCATCCTGTGGACACACCCCTGTCCACCCTGCAGACACATCAGCTGCTTTTTGTGCCCCGTTCTCGGCGGAGCAGCAGCAGCAGCCCCGCGGGCCGGGCCGGGCTCCTCATTCCAGCGGCGTTTTCCAGGGAAGGGGAGCCCGGGGCAGGGCCCGAGCTGCGGCAGCGCTCTCAGCCCGCCATGGCCCCTCCCTCCCTCCCTCAGGAAGCAGAAGTTCGCTCCTTCCCTCTCGCTCCCCACTCAGATTTTCCAGTGACCCAGCGCTGATGGAAACTCAGCTGCTCTGTGGCCTTTTCTTCTCCAGGGTGTTCGGGTGTTGGTTTTTTTTTTTTAATTTCCAACTGCCCCCCCAGCCCTGACTGACCCTTGGAGGACAAAGCATCACCTCTGGCACTGGCACAGCGCGGGGCTCACCCGGTTCTACTCCGAGCAGAGGAAATCTGCAGGGAAAAGTGGAAAATTCCCGTTCCCAGGTCCATTGGGAATCCCCACAAAGGGGGAGCAGCCCTAAGCAGAGCCCCCCGTGACTGGGGACTGGGCCCAGCCTGGCCAGGGACAGGGAGGGGACAGGGAGGGGACATGGATGCAGCATCCCCTTTTCTTTGGGATTTCTCAGGGACAGCAAGGAACAGCATCCCTCTTTTCTTTGGGATTGCCTAGGGAGAGCTGCATTCCCCTTTTCTTTGGGATTTCTCAGGGAAAGCTGGAGCAACATCCCCTTTTCTTTGGGATTTCTCAGGGAAAGTTGGAATAGCATCCCCTTTTCTTTGGGATTTCTCAGGAGCAGCAGAGGCGAAGCTGCTGCCCAAGGGGACAGGCAGAGCCCAGCCTGGGGCACCCAAACATCCAAAAGGAACAGCCCTGTCCCCCCTCCAGATGACACTGATAACACAGCGGAAAATTCCGATATTTGAGCATATTTTGGGAACCTGGAAGCAGCTGTAAAAAGCTTCCCAGCCATGGAGAGCCTCCCTGGAGCTGCCCAGCAGAGCTGGACACCCGGCCACATTCACACCTCCTTTCCTGGCAGCAAAACCGCTCCCAGCAGGGCTGGATCCCGGCTGGATCAGGGCTGGATCCCTGTTGGATCCCGGCTGGATCCAGCTCGATTCCCCGACGGCATCTCCGGCACGAGCTCGGGTTTAATCAACTCCTCAATTACTCATTAAAAGC
>WSPJ01000171.1:0-32456 GCA_009764595.1 Geothlypis trichas
CCAAACATCCACAGAGGACCAATCACGGGTAGACCTGTTGCATTCCACAGCAGCAGACAACAATTGTTTACATTTGCTGCTGAGCCTCTGAGCTCTAGAAGGAAAAATCCTACAGAAAGGATTTTTCACAAAGAATGTCTGCGACATCTCACCTTTCTTTATTTAGTTAAATTAAAAAAGAAAAATGCTGGTGTGGAATGCACAGGAATTTCTTAACCTGTAGAATATACAATTCTATCATATCACTAAAACTATCTTACAATATAAGAAAATGCAAAAACCAATGCAAAGATAATTCAAGTCCAAGGAGCTGAGTTTCAGGAAAAGTCAATGAAGTGAAGATGTTCCTCTTTGGCATATCTCGAAGTCCTTTTTGTCCTGTAACAAGCTTCCTGCAGAAAAGTCCATCAATAATAATCAAACAATATCAAATAATTCAGGCAACTACTAGAGTGTCCTGCCACAGCCCTTAACTTGGGCTGAATGTGATTTTTGGCACTTCAGTCCTTTTGAGCTGCTGCCAGCTGTTTCAACCCTTTATATTTAATTTAAATTTTTTATTTTTTTTTTTTTTTGTAAATCAGAAAGAGCAGCAGCAGCAGCGGTGGCCAGAGAAAAGCCCTGGGGGGCCCTGGTCAATGTGGAAGGATCAGGAACCCCACACCTGGCCCACAGAAAGGTGGTCCAGGACCAGAAGGGAAAAGCAAAACCCCCAAAACCAACAGAAGGCCGGGAGGTGGATCTGGGCCACGGTGCCAAGCTAAACGGCCCAGGCCCCAAGGCAGGGTCAGCCTTGTCACCGTGGTAGAACGGGTGACCAAACACTTCCTTCCTCCAAAATCGAGCCATGCCGGCAGTGGGGGGACAGAAGGTCTCCCAAAAATGCTTATGTCGAGTATAGGAATGTTTGTTCCCCACTGCAAATGAGCGATGGTCGCTTCTGCTGTGCCCTCTGCCTCTGAAATGCATCACCCCCACCCCCTCCGGGCTGGGGAGCAAAGGCAGGCTGTTCGGAACACACAGCCCCCTCGCCGCTGGAGCTCGCGAGGGCTGGAAGAGATACCAATCTGCAAGGGGCGACCCCTGAAAAAACACCCCACAACCCACCAAGAATGCTGATTTTGAAAACTGGCAGCCGGGCTGCCCCCGCCCCCAGCTGCCGGGCCATGCCTCCTCCGCTGAATGAGAGGCCGAAGCCCTGTTCCCCTGTCCCTACTCCACCTGCAGGGGCAGCCCCAGGACAGCCCGAAGAACTCGGTAGAGAAATCACGCTGGGTGAAGAACCGCCACTGTAGCCGCCGCCGGGGGGGGCGGGACAGCGGAGTGCTCCGAGGGTCGCGCGGGCTCAGCGCCGGTCTCAGCAGCCTCGGTAAGAGGAACCAGCTCGGCAGGAGGTGGCACGGGGTCGGCAGCGTCGGGGGCAGGCAGCAGCGGCACATCGCATCCCTCAGCTGCAGGTCTGTCGCCTAGCAACGCCAGCGCGGTCGCGGGCAGCGGCGCCCGGGAAGGCGGCCCCTCCAGCCCAGCAGGCGGGGCTCGCCACTGCGTTCTCGGCACTGGCCGGGGAGGAGTTTCCAGGTTCACAGGCGGGGCCCGCCGCCATGCTCTCAGGCGCCGGCCGGGACAGGAGTTTCCAGGCTCGTAGGCAGAGCCCGCTGGTGTGCTCTCGGCGCCGGCCAGGGCGGCACCCTGCGGAGCGGGTTGGGGCGGCCCCGCAATGTCGCGAGGCGTGGCCCTGTGCATCGGTGCTGCCCTGGGAGGCGGCCTCAGGGCGGGTCCAGGAGGCGGGAGCTCAAAGGCCGATGCCGCCCCCATCTCTTCATCCCCCGGATAGAGGGAAGGGGGGGGAAGAGACGAGTCTTTCTGAGCATGCTCCGAAAACGCAGAGAAAAAAATTTTCTTGGCTCGGGGGGAAAATCCGCCCCTCCGCTTGTGTTCAGAGGGGGTGAGAGGCAGCAGTTCGTCCCCCTCCAAAGGGTCTCCTCCCGCTGAAGTCGGGGGAAACGGAGCGAGCCCGTTGCACTTAGCAATCCAGGGAAAAACAGCTGCTCTCCATTCCAGAACCGGAAAAAGAACTTTAAATGTTAGATAAATCCGAGGATATTCCAAACCTCGATCCCAAGCAAATTGAAAAATGGAGTCCATGCACTCCCACACAAAAACATCCAGGGCATATAACACACTTGTAAAAAAACCAAAAAGCTTTGCCCATCGAAAGAAATCATATAAATGCCTTTCTGACAGAAGAATTCCAAGAATTCCATCCTCTTCACCCCATTTTTTCCAGAGGGCAATAAGTCTCTCCTCTGAAGGGAAGAATGGAACCTCAGCCTCTGAAGGAGAAAATCTCCAGAGCAATAGCCACAAATTACAAATGACTTCATCCTCAGGAGGTGAAAAGCTAACAGTACCTTTAGACAGTGTCCAACATTTCCTGGCCAGCTGCACGATGCTGCTAGGGTTTCCATACATCTTCCTCGAGGCTTTTCAGGTTCTCACTGTGGCCAGCCTTGGCTGTGAACTCTGTCCAAAATCAGGATCTTCAGTTCTTCAGCTCCTGGCCAGAATCCACTTCTGTGATGAGTGTCCTTTTCAGTCGAGGTCACCAGTTGTTGTTGGTGGTCACAGGGATTTTCAGAGGATGGAGGAGAAAGGATCTTGATTCCATTATCAGAAGGCTAGATTTATTATGTTATGATATATATACAGCATTATAACTATACTACATAAAGATAGAAAGGAAAGGAGCTTCTTCTGAAGCTGGCAAAGCTAAGAGAGAGATAGAAAGAATGAATAACAAAGGTCTCTCCGTCTTGGAAGAGAGGATAGCAGCCCTGCTGTGAGTGGTCAGCAGATCTAAACATCTACAGGGGACCAATCACAGGTGGACCTGTTGCATTCCACAGCAGCAGATAATAATTGTTTACATTTGCCACCGAGCAACTCAGCTCTAGAAGGAAAAATCCTACAGAAAGGATTTTTCATAAAGAATGTCTGTGACATCTCCCCTCCCCATCCCCAGGGTGTCAGGCCCGTGCCTGGGGCACTCACCCCACAGGAGCAGCGCCACCTTCCCGGCCATCCCGCTGTCCCCAGCCATGTGCACTGGCTGTCACTCGCTGCTGTGGCCACCGCTGCCCTGGCTGGCGGCTCTTGGGATGAAGGGGAAGGAAGCGAGGTCAGGTCTCGCCCTCATGTCTAGGTGGCCCCTGGTGGGGGAAGGGTGGGGACAGGATGGGGACACGGGTGGGTGGGACACAGTGGGACAGGGAGTTCCCAGGAGTGGGGGGCTTGGTGGGTTTTGGGAGGCAGGAATGGGGTCCCTGGGGAATGGGGGTGGTGAGGAGGGTGAGTGTCCGGCCATGGGGGTGCCATGGGAATGGGTGTCCCCATAGCTGGGTGGACTGAGGGATTGGAGTTGATGGGATGGGGGAATGGTGCATCCTAGGCGGATTTCAGGGGATGGAGTGAACGAAAGGGGTTCCTTGGGAATGGGGTCCTGGGCCATGGAAATCTCCTGGAATGTCAGTACCGGGATGGGGGTTGCAGAGAGGGTGGGACATAAGGAATGGGGGTCCCATATTTCAGTTCTCAGGGGAATGGGGGTGCCAGGGATGGGCAGTGGCCAGGTGAGCCCATTGGTCAAAGTTCCTTCCTGGTTGCCTCAGATTTTGGGGTGAACCAGAGTCAGCACAGCCCCCACAAGGTGCCGGCGGCCTGGGGGTCACTCCAGACAGATTCTGAGCTGCTCTGGGTTGTGCCCCCCAGCCTCCAGTGACTTTTCCCTTTCTTTATTCCATTTCCATCATTCTACCCCTCAATTTCACAAGCCTCCATTTCGTGCCTTGATGGCCCTGGGGGGCACCAGAGCAGGGAATGGGTTGGGGGAAGCCCAGGGTGGGGGAAGCAGGGGTAAGGGGTCTGCAGGTAGGGCTGGGGAGGCTGTGGGGGATGGGGGTATCTGATAGTGCCCCCCCAACACTTTCACTTTCTCTCTGCTGCAGAAGAAGGAAGAGGCCGTTTGTGCTGAGTGTCAGACGGGGGGATTGGGGGGGCGGAGGGGAGGGGTCTGTCCTGGGGGGATCCTGTCCCAGGGGGGACAAATACTGGACAAGTGTGTCCTCTCCTGGCGCATAGCAGCTCTGGGGGTTCCAGACTTCTCTATTTTGCTCATCCCCTGCAGGATCTGAGCCAACAAGAGCAGCCGGGGAATGGAGCCCCAAACTCCTGCTCCTTGAAGCCAGTGGCCATCCAAGGCTGGGGCCCAGCCATGGCCCGTTGCGGGAATCCTTAAAATTAGAGGGTTTTGAGAAAGTTTAGAAAAAGACAGGCCTCAGTGACAGCAAAGACAGTGAGATGCTAAAGCAGTAGAAAAATTAGCAATGCAGACGTGAGAAATAGAACAATAGGCCTATGTAATTTGCTGCCTTAGGTGGTAACAAGTTTACTTACTGTGTATCTTTAGCAGGTTAAAAATGAATAGAGCTCTGTGCCTTGTTTCTTATGAACAAGCTATTGTGTTTGAATGTAGGCCGCCATTGTTTTAACCAAAGCTACGTGTGCTTTAAGTGATTGGATAGAAGTATTGTCAATTTGCTTGTGCTCCATGTGTGATTGGCTGAAACGCAGATGGGAATGGCTTTATGATATGCTGTAAAACTACATTTCTTTGGCATTCTGTTTGAATCAGTGAGCTGGTTGCATCTCTTGTCTCCATTGTCGTAAATATGTTCTGAGACTGATGCGTGAATAAACCACTCTGACGCTGATTTTGGAGTGTCCCGTCCCATTCGTGATGTAAATAGGTGCCTGTGGGTGACAGGGGACACCAGCCTGCCAGGGCCAGTGTAGGGCTGGGGACAGCAGAGTGGGACCATGGCATCCCCTGAGGACTCACCAGCGAGGCCGAGGGTCTGGGCTGGAAGGGAGAAGGGACAGGGGTGGGTGTGGGTGGCACTGCAGGGACAGGAGCACAGGGGCACAGGGTGTGGGGGCTGTCTCCAAACTGTCCGTGTGGGGAGGACAGTTCTTGTCAGAATGTGCATGGGGGTGGTCCCAAAAAGATTTGATGAGGCAGGGGAACGTCTGTGTCACAGGCACCCATGCACCACATCCCTGTGGCACAGACACCTTGGGAACATGGACACCGAGGCCACCCTGGGCTGAGGCAGAACATGGGGACACCGCGGACACCCCAGGCACGAGGACACCACGGACACAGCCCATGCTGGCCCAGGTCACCCCCACCAGCTCATGATCCCATCCCCATGGGCACATCCTCACCGTTCTTGACCCCTTCTGTCCCTGCATCCAAGTTCCCCTGTCCCTATGTCCAGAGCTACCTGAGCCCAACAGTTCCAGTCCCCACATTCCTGTCCCCCCAACGACCCTTCCCCAACTTCCTGACCCCTATTCCTGTCCCCAAAGCCACCCTACATCCCCAGTCCCACCCAGGTCCACTCTGGGTAACATGGACTGGCACTGCTGGCATTGGGGACCTCAGGGGACCCCTCAGCCCCCCTGTGCCCCCTCCCCTCCCCATCCCCAGGGTGTCAGGCCCGTGCCCGGGGCACTCACCCCACAGGAGCAGCGCCACCTTCCCGGCCATCCCGCTGTCCCCAGCCATGTGCACTGGCTGTCACTCGCTGCTGTGGCCACCGCTCCCCTGGCTGGCGGCTCTTGGGATGAAGGGGAAGGAAGCAAGGTCAGGTCTGTCCCCACGTGTAGGTGGCCCTTGGTGGGGGCAGGGTGGCCACAAGCTGGGCACAGGCTGGGGACATTCTGGGATAGTCTGGGGACATGGTGGGGGATGCTGTTGCAAGGAGTGGGGGGCTCAGGGGATGTGGGCAACCAAGGATGGGTGTCCAGGAGAATGAGGGTCCAGGGGAATTGGGGTCTCCATGCCTGGGGGGATTCAGGGATGGGGGTGCTGTGGGAACAGGGTCACCAGGGATTTGGGGTCATGGCATGTGTGTGCTAGGGTTGGGGGTGCAGGGGGAAAAAGCGGACCCTCAGGAATCGGGGTTCGGGGGGAAGGAGCAGCCCATGGGATGGGGTCAAGGCCATGGTGGTGCTGGGCAATGGCAGTCCTGGGATGGGGGTCCCCAGGGAGGGGAGGCCAAGGCAATGGGGGTCCCATGGTTGGGTTCCCAGGGGAGTGGGGGGTGCCTGGGATGGGCAGTGTCTGGGTGGGCACAGGGGTCACAGCTCCTTCATGGGGAGCCTCAGAATTTGGGTTGACCCGGAGCCCAGAACAGCCCCCAGACTGGGACACCCCAGGGTTGCCCTGGGAGGCTCTGTGTCCCTGCCCCACACACCCCTGGGTCAGATCTTCCCCAATTTCCTAGCTCAGCCATCCAAGGCAACACTTCATGCACAGTTGGTTCAGATAAAATTACACATCCATAGAATAAAAGCAAAAATCTTTTCCACACCATTATTTTTCCAATAAAGTAGAAACTCAGCAAAAACCAAACTGACAATGTATAAAATGCTCTGGTTTGTAGAAGCCATTGCTTTCCCAACATGTCACTCACAAGAAAAACACAAAAAAATCACTATGACATGAGACTTTTTGGTTCCCTTTTGCAGGCCCTTGATGCATTCCCCAGCAGTGTTTGCTTGTGGATAACATAGTGTGGAATCTCCCTGAGTGTCCAACAGCTCCATGGAATTGCTCCCTGCCTGTTGGGCAGCAACCCAGCCCCTAAGGAAGCCTTTTCTTGGGCCATATTTAGGAACTCTCCCCATTTTTCTCGTTCCCACCATGAAATTTGATTGACTTCCCATGGAGGAAGGGGAGAAGCTCTGTCCATCCTTGGGACAGTGCACAGGAATCTGTGGAAATGCCCGTGTGTGCCTCAGGGTCTGATTGCCTGGTAAATCCACTCCAGCCTACCCTGAATTCCCCTGCCTGGGCGCTCCCTGCTCCTGCTGTGACACCCCTGTTCCCCAGCCCCTCGTGTGCAGCCCTTGCTCAATATTTCCACACTTTTCCCTCTCTTCTGGTGTGCACATCCAGAACCCAAACATTCTCTCTGGAAAGTTCCAAAGGGCTGCAGGTTTTGTTCAAGAAAGAGTGTCCAGGTCAGATTGTTGAGCAGATTGGTGTGGGATTTGCAGTAGTTTTGTGTTTTTCTCAATCCCTTTGGCAAAGGCACAAAATGATCAATTGTGGCATTTCCGGACTGGTTCCCCCACAGCTGCCCCTGCAGGGGGTGGTTTCCAGCCAGCCCTGCTCTGAAAACCATCAAAGGCCCTCTCAGAGCCACTGCTTGGACTCCCTTTGGGGTTTGTGCATCTTGCAGGGCTGAGCAAACCACAGCCAGGCCTTTTTCCCCCACAGAATTCTCACCTCTGCAGCAGCTCTAAAGCTGCCAGAATCAAAGCCAAGGGGGCAGGGGGGACCCTCAGGTGCTGGCTGCCCCCTGGGGCTGGGCAGAGCAGGGCTGGGCAATGGCCATCCCTGTGCAGTGGGGCTGGGCCATGGCTGGGCCCCAGCCTTGCATTGACAGGGGTCCCCAGGAATTGCCAGCCCTGGGACAGGCACCCGGCCAGGAATGTGCAGGGACATTTCTGGAACTGCCACACTTGGGACAGGACCCCCCATGCCAGGATGTGTCACCCCCTGGGACAGGATCCTCCCAGGACAGAACCCTCCTGGATGTGCTCCCCCAGGACAGAACCCCACCCTTTCCCATCTGACTCTCAGCACAAACGGCCTCTTCCTTCTTGTCCAGGAAAAAGAAAGTGAAAGTGTTGAGGGGGCACAGCGCAACACCTCCATCCCCCACAGCCTCCCCACCCTCCCCTGCACCCCTCATTTCCCATATTCCCCTTTCCCTGGGTCCCCCCAACCCCTTCCCTGCTCTGGTTCTTCCTGGGATAGTTGATTCAGGAAGTGGGGCTGAGGGGACATGGTACAAAAGTGAAAAATATAAGGAAAAATGAGAAATAAAGAGAGGAAAATATCAAGGGCAGGGAGGGCAGAGAGGCAGAGCTCCCCAGGACCCCCATGTGATGCCTGCACAGGAAATGAGCACCCCAGGGAGGAAGTGCTGGGTTCTGGGTCACCCAAAATCTGAGGCACCACGTGAAGGTGAGATCCCTTGGTCCATCAAGCAACTGCCCATCCCTGGCACCTCCGTTCCTCTGGGAACCCAACCATGCGACCCCCATTCCATATGTCCCACCTTGCCTGGGCGCCCCATCCCTGCACTGACATTCCCCAGGATCTCCATGGCCCAAGACCCCATTCCCAAGGAACCCTCTCCTTTTCATTCCATCCCCTGAAATCTCCCTTCCTTCAGGACCTTCATTCTCCCAGGACCCCCATTCCCCCATCATCCACATCCGGAGAACCCCCATGCCATGACCCCAAATCCCTGGAGCCCACGTTCCCCTGGGAGTCCGATCCCTGAGTCTCCCCAGCCCTGGGACCCCCCATTCCCCTGGAAATCCATCCCTGGCTCCCCAAACCCATCGAGCCCCCCATTCATGGGAAGTCCATGTCCCACCTTTTCCTACCAACCTTTGTCCCCATCTTGTCCCCAGCTTGTGGCCACCCTGCCCCCACCAAGGGCCACCTACACGTGGGGACGGACGTGACCTCGCTTCCTTCCCCTTCATCCCAAGAGCCACCAGCCAGGGGAGCGGTGGCCACAGCAGCGAGTGACAGCCAGTGCACATGGCTGGGGACAGCGGGATGGCCGGGAAGGTGGCGCTGCTCCTGTGGGGTGAGTGCCCCGGGCACGGGCCTGACACCCTGGGGATGGGGAGGGGAGGGGGCACAGGGGGGCTGAGGGGTCCCCTGAGGTCCTCAATGCCAGCAGAGACAGAGCATGAGGTGATTGGAGCCATGGGGTGGCTGTGGGGACAGGAGAGAGCGGACAGGAATGTGGGAACAATAATAGAGGGACAGAGATTTGGGGAGGCATCATGGGGCTGGTGGGGGTTTTCTGTGCCAGCACGGGGTGGTCGTGGTATCCCCATTTCAGGGATGTCCACAGTGTCCCTATGTCGCGCCTGAGCAAGGGCTAGCCGAAGTGTCCCTGACCCCAAGGGGTCCATGTCACACAAGGACAGTTTGGAGAAAGCTCCCACACTCGGTGCCCCTGTGCCTCTGTCCCTGCAGTGCCACCCCCACCCAGCCCTGTCCCTTCTCCCTTCCAGCCCAGACCCTCGGCCTCGCTGGTGAGTCCTCAGGGGAAGCCATGTTCCCACCCTGCTGTCCCCAGCCCCACACTGACCCTGGCAGGCTGGTGTCCCCTGTCACCCACAGGGGCCCAGACCACCCAGCTCCTGGTGGAGCCCCCCTGGAGGCCAGCGGTGCTGTGGGACCGGGTGACACTGACCTGCCAGGGCTCGGGGACCGCCGGTGCCACCACCTGGTACAAGGACGGGCAGCGCTGGGGGAAGGAGGGACACGACCAACTGACTGTCACTGAGAGGGGCACCTACGAGTGTGACAGACCTGGCAGTGGGCGTAGCCCCCCCATTACAGTCTTAGATGGTGAGTGGGGATCTTAAATCATCTGGGTGGCTGCTGATAGATCTGGGTGACCTCCACTAGGCTGGTGGCATCACACCCCCCGTGTGGTGCCCTTTACAAAGGGACATCCCAGTTCATCCCAGTGCACCCAGATGTCCCCAGTGCCATGGGGACCCTCCTCGGACCTGTCTCAAGCCCCTCAGTGAGATGGGACCCTCCTGTCTCACAGATGAGCTGGTGCTGCAGGTGCCAGCACGGGCACTGCTGGAGGGGGACACGGCGACACTGCGCTGCCGGGGCTGGCAGGACAACCCGGTCACCAGGGTGCGATTTTACCAGGAGGAGAAGGATCTGGGTGGCTCCCGCAGGGAAACCGAGCTGTCCCTGTCCCCTCTGCAGCTGAACCACAGCGGCCGCTACCGCTGCAGGGGCTTGGTTAGGTCCTTTCCTTCACAGTCAGCACCAGTGACAGTGACAGTGCATGGTGAGCATCCCCACAGCTGGAACTCCAACATCTTGGCAACCCCAAAGCCCCTTACCTGTGGACTCAGAGTCACAGTCCTCACCTCCCCTCGCCTTCCTTGAGCTCTTCCCTGTGCCGGTGCTGGAGGGTCCCCCCGAGCCCACCCTGGGGTCCCCCCTGACTCTCAGCTGCCTCAGCACCCCCAGCCCCCTGCGGCCCCGAGCCCCCCTCCTGCACGTCTTCTACCGGGACGGGCAGGTGCTGGGGGGCCTGCAGGGGTCCCCGCAGCTGCTGGTGCCCGCCGTGGGGGTCTCCCACTCGGGGAATTACAGCTGCCAGGTGCGCTCCGACGGCGGGGCCGTGCGGAAGAGCAGCGCCCGGCTCCGTGTCACGGTGCGCAGTGAGTGCGGGGATGGGCACGGGGAGACCTTACAGTTTGCTTGGGTCCCCCATCACCGTCTAAGGACCTCCATCAGTGCCAGGAGACCCCATCCCTTACCGGGTCCCTTCCTCCCCTCCCTAGAGGCCCTCACCCCTCTTTGAAGTCCCATCACATTCCCCAGGTCTCACCATCCCCTCCTTTGGGTACCTGTGCCCTCCCCGGTGTCAGCCCCCTCCTTCACCAGGTGGCCCCTATTTGAGCCCCTCATCCTTCCTTGGAATCCCTTTCAAGCCCCCACAATCACTTTTCCCCCTCTCCCTAACTGGGATCCGTCTCTCCCTCCCTGACCCCTTGGGTCCCTCACTGTCCCCTTCTCTTCCCCCCCTGCCACAGGGGTCCTGCCCTCGGGGGTGTCCCTGTCAGTGCAGCCCCCCGGGGGACAGGTGGTACTCGGGGAAAGCCTGGTGCTGAGCTGCGCAGTGGCAGTGGGGACAGGTCCCCTGTCCTTCTCCTGGCACCGGGAAGGCTCAGGGGCACTGCTGGGCACCGGTCCCCGCCTGGAGCTGCAGTACGTTGGGGACAATGACAGCGGCCAGTACCAGTGCCGGGTCAATGATGGGGACAGCGTGGCCGAGAGTGACCACCTGAATGTCACCGTCCTGGGTGAGCGGGACCCTCGGGCTGGGGGTGACCCCACCCATGGCACCCCCATCCCACCTCACCTGGTGCCAGCCCTGTCTGTGTCCCCACAGTGCCCGTGGCCAATGCCACCATCACCCCCGGTCCCCTGTCACACCAAGTGCGTGCAGGTGACCCCGTGACCCTGTGCTGCTCAGTGCAGGTGGGCTCAGCCCCTGTCACCTTCACCTGGCTGCACAATGGGCAGGATGTGGCCCGGGGTCCCCTCCTGGAGCTCAGGGACATCAATGTGGGACATTCGGGCACCTACCAGTGCGTGGCCACCAACCAGCTGGGACAGGACGGGCACCGCGTGTTCCGGGCACTCAGCCCTGAGCTGGCCCTGGAGGTGACACCTGGCTCACCCTGGGTCACAGGTGGGGTCACATGGGGTCCCCGGGGTGTTCAGGACTCCCAGGGTTCAGGGTGACCCCGATGTGTCCCCTCTGTCCCCAGCAGTGGCTGTGAATGTCGGCAGGACCCTCCTGTTCCTGCTCCTGCTCCTGGCTGTCATCGGGGGCTGTCACTGGTGGCACCATCGGGGTGGGTGACAATGGGGAGGGATGGGGGTCCTGGAGTGTGGGGAAGCCCCCAGAGTGGGGGCAGAGATCAGCAGCACCCAGGGCCCCTGAGCTGGGGGACAGTGAGCCCGCAGTGACCTCGGCTGGGTGTCCTGGGGGATCTGGGGGGAATTTAGAGGGTCTTGGTTGGACTCCTGGGTCATCCCTGGGTTGGCATTGAGGAACATTTGGCTGGCACCGGGAGCTCCTGGAGGGTTTGGGGAGCTCCTGGAGGGCTGTGCAGGGATGTTGGAAAATCTTTTTGGGGTCCTGGGGGAGTTTAGGGGTGTTCATCCCTGCCCAGCTTCGGGTTCTGGAGGCTCAGAGTGCTGGAGGCACAAGGAGGGGTTGAGGGCCCTGCAGTGGTGCAGAAGTTCCGGGGGGTTCAGGGGTTCTCAGAGCGTCCGGGGTGAATCAGGGGTTCATTGGGAATTGGGGCTGCTGTGGGGATTTGGGGGTCCCGTGGGTGGTTGGAGCTCTGAGGTCCCAGGAAGGTTCAGGGGTCCCGGTGTCCCCTCAGTCACCCCCTCCCCTTTCCCTTGCAGAAACCAGGAACCTCCAGGACAGGTGAGTGGGGGGCTCGGGCTTTTCCCCTCCCCAGACTACTGAGACCCCCCTTATCCCCACAGGACCCTCCCAGAGGAGGGGGCTGTGTTGGCCCCCCACATTGTGGGCACAGAGTGGGCAGAATTCGGGGTGGGGACAAGGACACGTCACCCACGGGTGTCTCCCCCACCCAGGTCCCCACAACCGGTGTCACCCTCACGGTCCCCATGGGTGTCTCCCGGTCCTGCCCCACCTCGGGATCCACAAGTGACCAACACGGAGCTGTCGGGACCCGACGAGGGACAGCGGGACCCCCGTGACTACGAGAATGTGCTGTGACACTGGGGACACTGGGGGCGCTGGGGACCCTGGGGGCACTGGGGGGCACTGAGGGAGCACTGAGGGCACTGGGGTCACTGTCGGGCACTGAGGGCACTGAGGGTCCCTGCCCCAGGGCACTCCCCGTGTCCCTTCTCCCGTATCCCATGCTCCCGTGCTCAGAGCTTGCCCACGAGTGGGGGTCCCATGTGGGGCTGCCCAGAGCTCCTCGTTCCAGTGCTTCCAGTGCTCCCAGTACCCCCAGGGGCTCCCCTTTACCCTTCTCCCCCAGTGCTAGAGAGCACAGGAGCCTTGTCCCTCTTATTGGACCCAAAACGCAGCTTTCGATGAAACCGCAGGGCTTTTGTTTGTTCAGCTGTGCCTGGCCAGCTCGGGATTGAGGAGAGTCCCGGTCAGGCTGTTGAGCAGATCGTTCTGGGATTTGCAGGATTTTTGGGGCTCCCTCAATCCCTTGGGAGTCACCGCACAGCACCACCGCAAACAGCGCCCCCTGCCGATTTCCAGGGAAACCGCACCCCTGTTTCCATGGCAACACACACCCGTTCTCAGAGCAACAGCATCCCATCTCCGTGGCAACCATCCCCCGTTCTCATGTCATCATCCCCCGGTCCCCATACCCTCAGCCCCCCGATCCCATGGCAACAACGCCCTTCTGTTCCCATGCCCACAGCCCCCTCGTTACCATGGCAACAGGCCCCTCCCATTCCCATGCCGACACACCCCCATTCCCACGGTAACAGCCCCCCGGGCCCATGGCACCTGTAGCTCCCGTTCCCATGCCCCCCCCCCCGTTCCCATGGTAACAGCCCCTCGGTTTCCATGGGAACGCCCTCTTCCCATGACAACAGCCCCGCTCCCATGGTAACACCCCTGTTCCCACGCCCACAGCGCATGCGCCGCACTCTCCTCTCCTCTCCGCCTCTCTGACTGCATTTCCCATCACCCCCACGGCCCACGGCGCGCTAACGGCGCTCAGCAGCTCCGCGGACTCCATTTCCCGTCGCTCCCCGCGGTGCGGACGGGAGGGGCGGGTCCCTACGGCGGCCGTCGCGGGCCCGGTCTCGTGACGCGCATCGTGCGTGGACGCCCAAGATGGCGGACGAGTAGGGCGAAGTGCGGGCGGGGGCGCGGAACGGGGCCTAGGAGACCCCCCCAGGCGGGCCCCGAGTCGTCCGCATCGTCAAGTCGGAGTCGGGTTACGGCTTTAATGTCCGCGGGCAAGTGAGCGAAGGCGGGCAGCTGCGCGCCATCAATGGCGAGCTGTACGCGCCGCTGTAGCGCGTCAGCGCCGTGCTGGGCGGAGGGGCCGCCGACTGCGCCGGGGGTGCGCAAAGGGGACCCCGCATCCTGGAGGTGTGAGCACGGGGGGGCCGCCCACCCACAGCCCCCCGGCAGCCGGGCCCGGGAACGCGCCCCACACACACGGGCAGTCCCGGGGGAGCGGGAATGGGGGTCCCGAGGCGGTTCTGAGGGGGCTGGGGGCCATGAGGGGGCTCTGGGGCCATGAGGGGGCCCTGAGGGGCCCGGGCTGAAGGGACACCGAGCCCTTGGCGCGGTGTTGGGGTGCTGAGGGGCTCTGCGGGGCCTTGGGTGAGGGTGTCATGAGGGGGATTGAGACCCCCGGGCCTTGGGGGGTTTTGGGGGGTCGTGAGGGGTCTAAGGATCGTGTGATGAGCAGGGACTGAGACCTCCGGCCTTTGCTGGGGGTTTGGGGGTAATCCTGAGGGGCTGAGCGCCCTTTGGTGAGGTTTGGGGGGTGTTGGGGGCTCTGAGAGTCCCCTGGTGAGGGTGTGACTGGGGAGGAGGGGGAGCCCCCGACCCTTGGTGGGGATTTGGGGGGTCGCGAGGGGGATGAGGGTGTCATGAGGAAGGGTTGAGACCCCCGGCCCTTGAAGGGGATCTGGGGTGTCCTGCGGGGGCTGAGGGTGCCTTGCTGAGGCTGTCATGAGCCCTCGGCCCTTGAGGGGAGTTTGGGGGGTCCTAAGGACCCCCAACCCTTGCTGGGGGTTTGGGTGGGGGGTGGGTCTTAGAGGAACCTCTCAAGGGGGAACCCTTGGATTCCAGCATGGGGACCCTCCTGGAGTGGTCAGGGGGGAATTTTTAGGCATAAACCTTTTGGATTTCAATGTGAGGACCATGCTGGGGAGGGCAAAGGAGCATTTTTAGGGATAAACCCCTTGGATTCCAAACTGCAGACACTTCCTTCCCATTCCAGGCTCCTGTGCTCTCCATCTGCTGCTTTTTCACGCCCTAAATTGTAGCTTTGCCCCAGAAAACACCTTCCCGTGGGAATATTCCTGCTGTGTGGAAACTCATCTTCCTTTCCCCAAAAAAAGCCCTTAAACTTTGTGGCTGAAATCCCTCAAACCCCAGTGTGGGGGTTGGTTTTCAGGGATCCCTCCGGATCCTCCCACTGTCACACTTCACTCCAGGTCGGTTAAGTCCAATTTCAGATTAATTCCAGGGATTTCCGAGCTGCAGGAATGTTTTGCTGCCAGCTCTGAAAATCCAAGGGGTGTGAGGAGCTGTCAGGACCTGGCTGTGGCTGGCAAATCCTGCAGAAATCCCAGCTGGGATTTGGCTCTGTCCCAGCTGACCCAAATTCTCGATTCTTTGATTTTTCTGTGCAGGAGAAGCTCTGGGAGTGGGGGGAATTCTGTACCTGGATGTGCCAATTGGGGAAGCAGCGGTCCCAGGCTGAGGGGGGAGGGTTTTGTGGGCACTGGGATGAAATTTTCCCTCATTTTTGAGTGTTTTGGGGAACATTTAAAAAGCTGAGTTTGGCATGAGAGGGAGGTTTGGAGCTTGGTGCTGGAATTTTGGGGTTCACTGGCCAGTCCCAGGTGAGGACTGGGGGATGATGTGTGAAATAATTAAGCCCTGGGGTTAATGATGGTTAATGAAAGGGATTTGCTTGTGGTCTCCCAGTCCTCATATCCCTATGGGAGCTGGAAGGATTGGGAATTCCCTCTTGGTGTATCTGTGCATTTCCTGGGAGAGGTGGCTTTAATTTGTCCCTGTGTCCTGTAGGGCTGCCAGGTTGGCTCTTGCCCTATGCCAGTATTTATATATCCCAATATTTCAATATTCCAGTATTCCTGTATCCCACTATTTCAATAATCCAGTGTTCCTGCATTCCAGTTTTTCAATTTCCCAACAGCCCTGTATTCCAATATTTCAATATTCCAATATTTTAATATTCCTGTATTTCAGTTTTTTAAGTAATCCTGCCTTCCAATATTTCAATATTCCTATATTTTAATATTCCAGTATTTTGATGTTCCAATATTTCACTATTTCAATATCCCAGTATTCCAACACTGCTATATTCCTATTTCCCTATATTCCAATATACCAATATTCCCATAACTCAATGTCCCCATATTCCAATATTCTTATTTTTCAATATTCCAAGATTACCCAGTTTCCATATCCCAGCATTCCCATCTTTTGCTGCAGAAACCACCCCAAAATTCCCGAGTCCCATCCCTGTTGTGGCAGCATTAACCCCCCCTCATTTTCCTCAGCTCTGTGAAAATCCCAACTCCTGGAATTCCTGGAGGAGGAAACAATGACCCAGGAGTCCCAAAATAGCTCTGATTTCCCTTCCTTTCACGGGAGCAGCGGGATTGGGGCAGGAAATCCGCTCTCCCGGCCATCCCGGTTCCTCCAGAGGGAACTCCCCAAAATCCAGGCCCTGGAGCTCCGGGAGGAGCTGCCTGGGTGGATTTGGGATGTTCAGGGTGTTGATGCCGTGCAGGATTTCCTTCCCACCTCCTGGAATTCCCAGCAGACCGGCCCCAAGGAGGGGAATTTTTGGGGAGGAAGAGCCTGAGCAAGGAGGTTGTTCTGCTCCTGAGGGATTCCTGCTGGGATTTATGGGGGATATTTGGGATGTGGACACTCACCTGTGGCTCTGGCACTCCACAGCTCAGCCCTATCCTGAAAAACCCTGGAGATCACCCATCCAAGGGTGTTTTCCATGAAAAGCCCACTCCTCCCCATCCTTACCCGACACCAACGGATACTCCAGGTCGTTTTTCCATCCTTCCCTCCCAGATCCAGCATCCAGCTCCTCCCTGTGCCTTCCCAGGCTCTGGAATGCTCTGGAATCTGCAGGGACAGACAATGGGAGCTAATGGAGCTCTTGATTAGTGCCCGGAATGTCAATCATCACCAATCCACCAGGAAGAGAAGCTCTGGAGCTGTTTGAGGAAGGACAGAATGGAGGAAAAAGGGATTTATCCCTAACACTGAGTGGGAAAATGGCCGGATTTAGGTGGAGTGGGCAGGGCTGGGGCATGCTGGATCCCACCAGACTCATTCCTGCTGCAGGGAAACCTCTGGAACAGGTGCAGCACTGGGAAGGTGTCAGGTTTTGATGGAATAACCTCTGGAATCGGTGTCTGCCCAGCATTCATGGGTGAGGCCAAAGGCTTTTCCCTCAGGAGGCTGGACTGTCCCTCTCTCCATGGGCTCAATTTCCATTTTATGGGATGGGAGAGGCCAGCTCTGCCTTGGAAAGGTCTGGAATGGTCTCGGTACTGCAGTGGGAGCTGCTGGCTCGGTGCATTCCCGATGTTCTGCTCACCAAAGGCACTGCTGGGAATTCACCCCAGGAACAGGCAGTGGGAATTTCCTTGTCCAGAAGCTCTGAGGGGTCTTTAACCTTGGAAAATTTAGGAAATGGATTGGAAGTGGAAGCTAAAATCCCTCTGATCACCAGCTGATTCCTCTTCCCATTCTTTTCTTTCCCCTTCCCCCCCCTTTTCCTTCCCCTCTCCTTCCCTTCCCTCTGGAATTTCTCGGATCCTTCATGCACCCCATCCATTCCCAGGGATCTCCATCTCCAGGATGCTCCTTGTCCCGTTCTTCAGAGTGAATTCCTGTGACAGACCCCAAGTCAGGGAATGTTCCCAAATTCTGGTGGAAAATGACTCAATCCCTGTCAGAACAGGAACTCCAGAATGTTTTCCGTGGCATGGGGCCCTTGCTTATCCGTGTTGGCGTGGTGGGAATTCTGCTTCATCCTCATGCTTTGCCAGCAGCTCTGCTCTTCCCAGTGGAAGATTCCCAGATTCCAGGATGTCCCAGCCTTTGCCAGCAGCTCTGTTTTTCCAATAGAAGAATTGCAGATCCTAGTCCAGCTAGTGGATGAGATGTTTTCCACACTGCCTCCATGATATCCAGGGCTGTGGAGCTTCTTCCCAGCTCCCTGGAAAAGGGGTGGGACAGGAATTCCATGAGAAATCCAACCTTCAGCTTCCACTCATTGAATTCAAAGCTTTTCCAACTGTACCCTTCGCATGGAATGAAGGAAAAAGAGGCTCTTCCATCCTGTAGTGGGAAATGCCAGAACCTCCTGCTCCGGGTGGAACCCCTTCCACATTCCCAAAAAAGGGATTTATCAGAGAAAGTTGCTGCTGGAATGCTGCTGGGAATAGCTCTCTTCAGTTTCCCATCCTCAATTTCCCATTCCCAGCTCTAAAGCTGCCAGAATCAAAGCCAAGGGGGCTGGGGGGACCCTCAGGTGCTGGCTGCCACCTGGGGCTGGGCAGAGCAGGGCTGGGCAATGGCCATCCCTGTGCAGTGGGGCTGGGCCATGGCTGGGCCCCAGCCTTGCATGGCCACCCCAACAACATCAGCCACTGCACAATGCACATCACTGTCCCAAACACATCACAACAATTAATCAACAATATAATCAATAATGTAATATCAATTTGTATAATGTCCAGCAAAAGTCAACTTCCATTAACTTGTTTCTCACAATACATAGCAGTAAAGAACTGTTATTCCTGCTCCCACATCTTTACCTTATAGCCCTGTAATTTCAAAAGTATAATAGGTCACAGAGATGGGGTTGTATTTTCCATTCAGGCGAGGTTCCCGCCTTGTTCAGCTTCCTTGACAGAGCTGAACAAAGAAACACCATTTCTGCCCGTTTAAACAAAGAGCTGCATTTCTGTCCCAGGAGCAGGGAACCAAGTCCTGTGCCCCCTTGGAACTGGGATAAGCACCAGTAACCACCTCACTGGGAGGGGGATTGCAGAGCCACTAAGCACATGGGGGTGAAGAGGAACAAATCTGATTGGGATTTATGTCTCAACATATGCTACACCTGAGGTGAAAAATGACTCTGTGGGCTGTCCATGTGCTGGGAACCCTGTCCCTGGAGAGGCTTCATGCAACAGAGAATGAGGGGAGAGAAAGCTTCAGTGATCGGGCTGTGAGTGACCCCCACTGGCTGGTGGGACAGATGCCCTGGAAAAATGTCTGGGAAAAAATGCCCGTAAAATTGGGCTGTGGGAGGAGCCTTTGCAAATAAAAGCAGCAAACTGTGACACAACAGGAGCGTTTTGTTTTGGGTTTCTTGGAGGGATCAGGGGCTTGCTCAGAGGATCAGCTTGGCCCTCCTCCCCTGTGGGATTGACATTCTCTGAACCTGGGAGAAGCAATGAGAGAGCAAAGAATGATCCAAACCATTCTTATCTCATTTTCTGCTCCTGTGTTGTTCACAAGTGGAATGTGTTGTAGAAGATTATTTTCCTGAAGGGAATTGATAATTGGATTCATGTGTGAGTGTTTTGATTCACTGACCAGTTGAATCCAGGTGTGTCTGTGTCAGGATTGTTGGCTGGCAGTCATGAGATTGTGTGCAGTGGAGTGCAGTTGAGTGCTTGGCAGATTCAGTTTAGATGTAATATAATAACATAGTATAATAAAGTACTTAATTAGCACTGAAAAGATGGAGTCAGATGCATCATTCCTCCTGGTCGTTGAGCACAAATATCACCGATACTCCCTCCCCTCGCCTGTTCCTCCCGCTGGTCCTTCTTCCCTGTCCGCACCCGTTCTTCCCTGCTTCGCTGCTTCCCCGAGGCAGCTCATTCCTGCTCGTCCTGGACGTTCCTTCATTGCTTTCCCGATGGAGCGGATGCTGCCGGCACCCACCCGCCGCCTCTGCCGCGTTTCCCACGCTGCCCACAGCCCCGAGCCTGCTGCACCTGCCCAGCGCAGCCCCAGCCCGCGGCAGCCGGCCCAGAGCCACCAGTGCCGCAGCACCAGCCCGCAGCCAGCCCGCAGCAGCCAGCCTGCAGCCATCGCTCGCCCATGCCAGAGACACGCAGGTGCCGTCCTTGGGAATCACGCCCAGCCACTCACAAAAGCCATGTGGGCTCGCCCTGCCTTGCAGCACACACACTGCATCTGCCGAGCTGATGGCCACAGAGCGCCCGGGCTCCTTGCGGTAACGCTGTCCCTGTCTTCTGTTTCTCTCTCTCTCCTTTTCCCTTTCTACTCCCTTCTCTCCCCCTTCGGTAAGAACACTTACCCTCCTTTATCAATAAACACTTCTCAGATATAATATTGCTGTGTTTGTGCTTCATTTTCATCTGAGAAACCTTTCAGCGAGAATCTTCCCCGACTCCCCCTTTTGCAGCGGGATGGGACAGGGGTAGTGGGAGGGGGAATGGGGCAGCCCTGGGTGTACTGCAAGCACTGTGGGGAGAGAATGGGGCAGCCCCTGAGGGTACTTGGGCACTTGGATGGGGCTGGGGAGCCCCTGCAGGTACGAGCAAAGGGATGGGGGAGCCCTTGGGGGTACTGGGAGAGGAAATGGGGAGCACAGGGTGCCCTGTGTAGCCTCCCCCTGACCCATGAGCACCTCCCTTGGAAGGATGGGCAACCACAGGAGCCATGGAGGGAGCACCCCCAGTGTCACCCAGTGCCTCCCGCTTCCCAGAGCATCACAACTTTCGGTGTAGATTGTCATAGATGTCGCTGGGTTCCCACGGTTGCCTTTGCAGCTCCATGTACGTCGCCTGAGGATCCTCCAGCGGGGGTGCCAGGGGGTCTGGGGGGGCCCTGTGGGAATAAGGGGGTGTGTGGAAGGGGATGGGAGGTGCTGGGGGTTTGGGTAAAAGGTGTATCATGGCTGGAGCCTGCCCTCACCTTTCCTGGTGCTTCCTGGCATCTGCAAAGGAAAACTGGAGGGGTGACTTTGGAGACCCAGGGGCCCCCATCCACCCTTGGGGATGCTGAACCAGCACCAGACACACAATTCTCCCCAGGGCCCCCCAGTATCCCTGACCCACCCCACTTGCACCAACACCCTGAGCCCCCAGAACCCCGAGTCTGGAAGGGAGGGGGACCCCGACAGAGCCCCCAACATCCCTGCAAGACCCTCCAACAGCTCCCCAGGGCTCTGAGCCATGGTCACTGGGGGCTCAGCCCCTCCCAAGCCAGGGGCTGTGGGTGCCCCCCTAGGGCCCCCCTTCTCTGGGGCCCTTCCCACCCCTCTCCAGGACCCCCGTCCCCCCATTGTCACCCACCCACACGGTGCCACTGGTGTCAGGCCAGAATGACAGCCATGAGCAGGAGCAGCAACAAAAGGGCCCCACTGACCCCTGTGGCCACAGCAAGAAACAGAGAGGGACACATCAAGATAACACATCAACACAAGGATCCTGAACACCCCGGTGGCCCTGTTTGACCCCACCTGTGACCCAGGGTGAGCCAGGTGTCACCTCCAGGGCCAGCTCAGGGCTGAGTGCCTGGAACACGCGGTGCCCTTCCTGTTCCAGTTGGTTGGTGGCCACGCACTGGTAGGTGCCCGAATGTCCCACATCGATGTCCCTGAGCTCCAGGAGGGGACCCCGGGCCACCTCCTGCCCATTGTGCAGCCAGGTGAAGGTGACAGGGGCTGAGCCCACCTGCACCGAGCAGCGCAGGGTCACGGGGTCACCTGCACGCACCTGGTGTGACAGGGGACCGGGGGTGATGGTGGCATTGGCCACAGGCACTGTGGGGACACAGACAGGGCTGGCACCAGGTGAGGTGGGATGGGGGTGCCATGGGTGGGGTCACCCCCAGCTCGAGGGTCCCGCTCACCCAGGACGGTGACATTCAGGGGGTCACTCTCGGCCACGCTGTCCCCGTCACTGACCCAGCACCGGTACTGGCCGCTGTCATTGTCCCTAACGTGGCGCAGCTCCAGGTGGGGGCCAGTGCCCAGTAGCGCCCCTGAGCCCTCCCGGTGCCAGGAGAAGGACAGGGGACCTGTCCCCATGGCCACTGTGCAGCTCAGCACCAGGCTGTCCCCGAGTGCCACCTGTCCCCCGGGGGGCTGCACTGACAGGGACACCCCCGAGGGCAGGAGCCCTGCAGGGGGACACAGGAGGGATTGGGGACCTGGGAGGGGTGGGGGACACGGGAGGGGAAAGAGGGGGATTGGAGGGGAGCAGAGAGGATCCCAGTGAGCAGAAGGAGGCCCTGGGAGGCATGTTGGTACCTGGGGACAATGGTGCGACCCCATGGAAAGGGGGAGAGACCCAGGCAGGGATGGGGAACCCGACGAGAGACTGAGGAGCCTCAGGGAATGATTTGGGGTTTTGACATGGGCAGGAGGACCCAGGGAAAGAAGGAAGAGCAGAGGGTGAAGCAGGGACATGGGAAGGGGTGGGGAATGCAGGGAGGGATGGGGAGAACAAAGAGAGGGATGAGGGATCTGCAGGGGGAACTGGGCAGTCATGGGGGAAACCAAGAGGGACTTGGGAAGTTTGGGGTGACCCAGGGAGGAGTAAAGGGAGGGATGAAGGATTCAGGCAGTGGTGGGGAAACCCTTGGAGGATGTCGGGCGCCCTGTCCCCATCCCTGCACTCACTGTGCATTGTCACCGTCACCCTCTCCAACTCTTTCCACTGTGACACCACCCGGCCCCCGCAGCGGGAGCGGCCGCTGTGGTGCAGTCCCCCCGCAGGGGGGACAGGGACAGCTCGGTCCCATCATGGAGCCCCTCCATTTTCTTCCCATCTTGGTAGAAGTACACATCCGTGTGCGGTTTGTTCTGCCAGCTCCAGCAGCGCAGTGTCACTGTGTCCCCCTCCAGCAGCACCTGTGCTGGCACCTGCAGCACCAGCCAGCCTGAGGGAAAGCCTGACATGGGGCTCCCAGGAGTGGGGGGGGGCTCAGGGGTTTGGGGAGCCAGGGATGGGTGTCCAGGGGAATGGGGGGCGGTCCCAGGGATGAGGTCCCTGGGAATGGGGGTCCTGAAGAGCGGTAGTCACCGGGGATGGGAATGCCATGGCAATGGGGGTCCCCAGAACTGGGGGGATAAGAGTCCCAGGGGAACGTGGGCTCCAGGGATTTGGGGTTATGGGATGGGGATACTGGGAGAATTGGGGGTCCCATGGGAATGGGGGTCCTGGAAGAATCAAGTCCTGGGAAAGGGAGGATTTCAGGGGATGGAATGAACAGGAGAGAGTTCCTTGGGAATGGGGTGCTGGGCCATGGAGATCTTGGGGAATGTCAGTACTGGGATGGAGGTTGCAGCGGGGAGAGACACAAGAAATGGGGGTCCCATGATTTGATTTCCAGGGGAATGGAGGTCGAGGGATGGGCAGTGGCTGGGTGAGGAGCCTTTGGTTCACAGCTCCTTCCCTGGGTGCCTCAGATTTTGGGGTGACCCAGGGCCCAGCACAGCCCCCACAAGTTGCTGGCAGCCAGGGGGTCATTCCAGACAGATTCTGAGGTGCTCTGATTCTGTGTCCCCCCAGCCCCCAGGGACCTTTCCCTCTCTTTTTTTCCATCATTTTTCCCCTCAATTTCACAAGCCCCCAGTTTGTGCCTTGATGATCCTGGTGGGCACCTGAGCATGGAAGGAGCTGTAGGAAGCCCAGGGTGGGGGAAGCAGGGGTGAGGGGTCTGCAGGGAGGGATGGGGAGGCTGTGGGGGATGGGGGTGTCTGACAGTGCCCCCCAAACACTTTCACTTTCTCTCTGCTGCAGAAGAAGGAAGAGGCCGATTGTGCTGAGTGTCAGATGGGGGGGGGGGGGGGGGGGGCAGAGGGGAGGGGTCTGTCCTGGGGGGGCACATCCAGGGGGCTCCTGTCCTGGGGGGATCCTGTCCCAGGGGGGACAAATGCTGGACAAGGGGGTCCTGTCCTGGCGCATGGCAGCTCCGAGGGGCTCCAGACATCTCCATTCTTGCTCATCCCCTGCAGGATCTGAGCCAGCAAGAGCAGCTGGGGAATGGAGCCCAAAACTCCTGCTCCTTGAAGCCAGTGGCCATCCAAGGGTGGGGCCCAGCCATGGCCCAGCCCCACTGCACAGGGATGGCCATTGCCCAGCCCTGCTCTGCCCAGCCCCAGGGGGCAGCCAGCATCTGAGGGTCCCCCCTGCCCCCTTGGCTTTGATTCTGGCAGCTTTAGAGCTGCTGCAGAGGTGAGAATTCTGTGGGTGGAAAAAGGCCTGGCTGTGGTTTGCTCAGCCCTGCAAGAAGCACAAACCCCAAAGGGAGCCCAAGCAGTGGCTCTGAGAGGGCCTTTGATGGTTTTCAGAGCAGGGCTGGCTGGAAACTGCCTTTGCAGGAGCAGCTGAGAGGGAACCAGCCTGGAAATGCAGCAATTGATCATTTGTTCCTCTTGGCAAGGGACTGAGAGAACCACAAAATTACTGCACAACCCATCACTCTCTGCTCAACAGCCTGACCTGCACTCTCCTTCTTGAACAAAACCTGCAGCTCTCTGGAACCTCATGGAAAGAATGTTTGGCCTCAGGCTGTGGCCATCAGATATGAGGGAAAAGTGTGGAAATATCAAGGAGGGGCTCTGCCCGCAGCCATTGTGGGACTCTGGGGAGTGACCCTGTCTGGTTTTCAGGTGTCCCCAGAGCTGCTCCATCCCTGCCCTCCTTACCTGAGTGAAAGGCTGAGGGTTTGCAGGAACTGTGGTTTAAAGACACCAGAGGGGCTGCTGTAGAGCCAAGACGCGCCCGGGGTCAGGCGCTGCCTTCCTTCCATTCGGGATCATGGAGAGCGGTCGCGACTGTTGTGCAGGGCGTGTGCCTGGCCCCAGGACACTGCTACGCTGCCAGTGGGCACTGGGATCCAACCTGCTGCCTTGGCGGCTTCTGCCCGCTGCCGCTGGTGGTGCCGGGACCGATTGGTGGCCGTGAGTTTGCAAAAGGAGCGATTTGCCCTCGTCCCTCCCGCCCGAGGCCGCCATGGCCCCTGAGGGGATGGAGCTGGAGCGGGGCGCCCCCTGCTGGCCGGGAGTGCTCCCTGCAGCGCCCCCTGCTGGCCGGGAGTGCTCCCTGCAGCGCCCCCTGCTGGCCGGGAGTGCTCCCTGCAGCGCCCCCTGCTGGCCACGGTTATAACTGCCACAAAACCAACAGCGCTGAGCCGGAGGGAAAGTTCTGGGTTTGTGTTGTTTGTTCTCTTCTGGTTTATAAATTTCCAAGTAAAGTGCTGCTCTTCCTTGTCCTTCGCTTTTGTGTGCAAGTGCCATCATTTCTGAATTGAAAAAAGTTGTGGACGCGGGTCTTCTTTACTTTCCAGGAACATTCCCACTTTTCTAGGTAGGTAGTTCTCTTTTAATCAAGTGTGCAACTCCTGGGTTCCAGCATGGAGGACACAGACACCCTAAGAGAAAACACGGTCAGGGACTTGGCCACCTCATGCTTTGCCTTTCTGCCTTTTAAGCCATTTGGGCCACCCAGGTTCCTCTCCCCAAGTGGCACTTCTGGTCACACGGCCACTCAGGAGCTGGCTTTGGCAGAGCATCACACTGTCCCCAGTGTGCCATGGCTGACAGACAGATGGACAGACAGGGCCCTGTCTCAGCAAAAGCAAGGCCTCACCCACCCCTGCCACACAGCTGTTCCAAAATGTCTCCAGACACCAAACTTTTCCTGTCTCTGACACTCCACCCTGTTCCAAGGCCTGATCCTGACTGCCCTGGCAAACGGGGAAGCTCCAGAACCCCCACAGGGCTTTTGTGAGATCCTCACGTGGGGAACACGGCAGAGGAGAGGTTTGGCACAGGAGAGAAGAGAATCCAGAGCCTCCTGATGGCCGCTTTGGGCATCAGAATGAGGAAGGTCCTGGGCCCTGCCGGGTTCCTCTGGTGGAGGAATCATGCTGCAGGAATCATCTGGGATTTTCATCTGTTTTGGGGGATTTCCCAGGAAATAATTCCTTTGTGATCCTCTGGACTCTCAAATTTGTTTGTGTTGCTGTTGGTTTTATTCTTTCTCGTTGCTGTTTCAGGAAATCGTTCTTCTCTCAGCTCTTTGGGATCTTTGTGCCCCCACGATGAGGGCGAGGGGCAGTTTTAGAGGCAGCACACACACGAGTGGGTGCCCATGGGTGGGGACCCCCAGCGCCCCCCAGCTCACCCCAGTATCATGGCACAATCTCATTGATGTCACTGCACTCTCGTGGTCGCCCCTGGGGTCCCCGCAGCTCCGCGTAGGTCACCTAGGGTGCCTGAGGGACAGTGATGCGGGGGAGCCCTGCAAGACACACCGGCTGTGGAGACCAAAGTGGAGAGTGGGTGACAGCAGTGGGTGACGGGTCACTGTCCCCCCATCCACAGTACTCACGCTGCCCCTGTTTGCTGCTCACAACGTGGGTGTACAGAGCCTCCCCCTCCTGTGGAGGGGCCAGGGACTCAGGGGGGGCCCTGTGGGGATAAAGGGGATGTGTGGGAGGGGATGGAGAGTTGTGGGGTGGGGGAGAAATGGCTGGACACCCCCACTCACCTTTCCTGGTGCTTCCTGGCAGCTGCAAACAAAAGAGGGGAGGGGTGACTGTGGGGTCCCCAGGGCCCTGATGCATCTCAGGATTCCTGACCCCTACAGGACCCTCAATTTCCCTCAGGAGCCCCAAGAATCTCTGGAGGCCCCCAGAATTCATGAAGATCCCCAGTGCCCCTGACCAACTCAGCGTCCAGAACCCAAAGCCCAGCAGGGACAGAGACCCCCCAGAAGCCCCCAGGGCCCCTGAAAGAACCCCCAACATCGCTGCAGGACCTTCCAGCACCTCCCCAACCCCTACAGGAAACCCAGACAAAGTCACAATTGTGGGTCTGTTGATGCCACCCTATTGTTCCCCAACTTTGGGGGCCCCTAAAGCTCCATGAGACCCCCGTGCCCCCAATGTCACCCACCCACACGGTGCCACCAATGCCAGGCCATAATGACACCCATGAGCAGGAGCAGGAAGAAAAGGGTCCAACCGACTCCTGCAGCCACTGCAAGAAACAGAGGGGGACACATCATGGTTACCCATCACCCTAGGGGTCCTGCACTCCCAGGTGACCCTGTGTAACCTCACCTGTATCCCTGTGTCCCCATGGAGTCATCTTCAGTGCCAGCTCTGGGCTGAGTGCCTGGTGCCCATCCAGCTGGTTGGTGGCCACACACTGGTAGGTGCCTGAGTGTCCTTCATCAATGGCCCCGAGTTGCAGGAGGGGACCCCAGGCCACCTCCTTCCCTTTGTGCAGCCAGGTGAAATTGACAGGGGCTGAGCCCACCTGCACTGAGCAGTGCAGGGTCATGGAGTCACCTGGGTGCAGCTGGTGTGACACGGGAATGAGGGTGATGGTGGCATTGGCCGAAGGAACTGTGGGGACACAGAGAGGGCTGAGGCTGGAAGGAGGGGCTGGCAGCCAGTATGAGGATAGGGATGAAGGGGATGGGTGTGATGGGGAATGTCACAGATGGGGTCACACCACAGAGGGGTGAGGGAACAAAGGACAGAGGCCGGGGAACCAAGAAAGGTGTCTGGGGGACATGGAGGTACCCAGGCTTGGGAGTTGTGGAGGCTGTGGGGGCTCCCCGTGCCCATCCCCGCACTCACTGCGCACCGTGACGCGGAGCCGGGCGCTGCTCTTCCGCACGGCCCCACCCTCGGAGCGCACCTGGCAGCTGTAATTCCCCGAGTGGGAGACCCCCACGGCGGGCACCAGCAGCTGCAGGGACCCCTGCGGGCCCCCCACCACCTGCCCGTCCCGGTAGAACACGTGCAGGAGGGGGGCTCGGGGCCGCAGGGGGCTGGGGGTGCTGAGGCAGCTGAGAGTCAGGGGGGACCCCTGGGTGGGCTTGAGGGGACCCTCCAGCACCGGCACCCAGACGAGCTCAGGGCAGGAGATGGGGGACTGTGGGAACGGTGACCCCGAGTCCCTGGTGAGGGGCTGTGGGCATGTCGGGGTGGCCGCTGTGGGGTGCTCACCGTGGACTGTCACTGTCACCGGCGCTGATTCCTCCCATCCCCATGTTACACTGTTGTTCACCCAGACCTTGCAGTGGTAGCGGCAACTGTGGTTCAGCTGCAGAGGGGACAGGGACAGCTTGGGCCCATTGTGGAGCCCCCTCAGTTCTGTCTCCTCCTCGTGGTAGAAAAACACCGAAGTGACCAACTTGTCCTTCCTGTACCGGCAGCGCAGTGTCAGCGTGTCCCCCTCCAGCAGTGCCCGCGCCGGCACCTGCAGAACCACCTGGTCTGTGGGGCAGAGGGGTGCCGTCACATCACAGGGGTCTGGAGGGTCCTGCTGTCACCGGGACCCCCATCTTGGGTCTCAGCCAGTGCACCAGGCTTCCCCAATTTCAACACGAGGCTCTCACCACACTGGGATACTCTGGGATGTCCCTGTGTGTAGGGCATGGGCTCTGGTCACACCAGAGGGTGACCCATGGAGTGGAGCCCACCAGAGTCCTCGGGGTTCCCTGCAGATGCCAGGCTGGGGATACAAACTGCCCTCACCGTTTGAGACAATCACGGGGCAGCTGAGCCCACTGCCAGGTCTCTCACACCTGTAGGTGCCACTCTCGGTGACAGTGAATTTGTTGCCTCTCTCCTGTCCCCAGCGCTGCCCTGTCCTTGTACCAGGTGGTGGCACCGGCGGTCCCTGAGCCCTGGCAGGTCAGTGTCACCCGGTCCCACAGCACCGCCGGCCTCCAGGGGGGCTCCACCAGGAGCTGGGTGGTCTGGCCACCTGTGGATGACAGGGGACACCAGCCTGCCAGGGCCAGTGTGGGGCTGGGGACAGCGGGGTGGGGCCATGGCATCCCCTGAGGACTCAGCAGCGAGGCCGAGTGTCTGGGCTGGAAGAGAGAAGGGACAGGGGGCTGGGTGGGGGTCATGGGGACACTGTGGACACCCCGTATTTGCACTGGCCACCTCCACCAGCCCTACAGCAGCTGTGCCCATGGCCACAACCCCATGGCCCTGTGCCCATGATTCTATTCCAATGGCACCTGTCCTCCCGGCCAGTCCCCACACTACGTGGCCCTTGTCCCTGTACCTGCATCCCTGTTCCCCTGTCCCTGTCCCCACAGCTACTCAAGCCCCAAGGCTCCTTCTGCCACATCCTTGTCCCCACATCTATATCCCCCTGTGCCTGTCCCCTGCACTCCGGTATTTCAGTCTTAAGATTGTTTACTATTTCTTATCTACAGAATTTTCTTTCTGCCCAGCCAGGATCTGACCAGCAAGGCAGCCAAGGGCACTCTGACCACTCACGGGGTGGTCGTGCCTTTTTATAGGAAAAACTACAGACATAATATTTACTTTTTATTCCCAATACTTTTCACTCTTGTTAACAAGTGCACCTTCACCAAAAACCAATCCCCAGGTGCCAACATCACCACAGAAGATGGACAACAAGAAGAAGAAAGAAGCATGAGTCATGCCCTGATTCCTCCGTCTTGTCTCCATAACCCCCTGTACCAAAACCCCAAAATATATATTTCACCCTGTAAATGTGTCATTCCTGCACCATTCAAACCCAAGTGATTCTCATGTCTTCATACACATCCCTAGAAGGGTCAAAGTCAAGCCACCAGGAATTTCTGGCAGCATTCCAGGACCTCTGAGCCCCCCCAAGAGTTCGCTTGGTGACTCTGGACATCCAGAGTGATGTGCTGAGTTACCACACGAGACCAGCCTGGGGTCAGGTGCTGCTTTCCTTCCATTTGAGATCATGGAGAGCGGTCACGGGTGTTGTGCAGGGCGTGTGCCTGGCCCCGGGGCACTGCTACGCTGCCAGTGGGCACTGGGATCCAACCTGCTGCCTTGGCGACTTCTGCCCGCTGCCGCTGGTGGTGCCGGGACCGATTGGTGGCCGTGAGTTTGCAAAAGGAGCGATTTGCCCTCGTCCCTCCCGCCCGAGGCCGCCATGGCCCCTGAGGGGATGGAGCTGGAGCGGGGCGCCCCCTGCTGGCCGGAGTGCTCCCTGCAGCGCCCCCTGCTGGCCGGGAGTGCTCCCGGCAGCGCCCCCTGCTGGCCGGGAGTGCTCCCTGCAGCGCCCCCTGCTGGCCGCGGTTATAACTGCCACAAAAACCAACAGCGCTGAGCAGGAGGGAAACTTCTGGGTTTGTGTTGTTTGCTCTCTTGTGGTTTGTAAATTTCCCAGGAAAGAGCTGTTATTCCTTTTCCTGCACTTTGTTCTGGTAGCCCCATAATCTTGGATATAAGAAAGAGTTTTAGGTATGGGTCTTCTTTCCATTCCAGGAACATTCCCCCTTTCCTTGGCATACATTTCTCATTTAATGGAGTTGCAAACTTCTGGGTTCCAGTGTGGATGGGACAGATACCCCAAGAGGTACCCACAGTCAGGGACTTGGCCACCTCATGCTGTGCCCTTTAAGCCAGTTGGGCCACCACGGGCCCTCTCCCCAGCTGGCACTTCTTGTCACGCGGCGACTCAGGAGCTGGTTTGGCAGAGCGTCACACTGTCCCCAGTGTGCCATGGCTGACAGACTGATGGACAGACGGGGCCCGGTCTCAGCAAAAGCAAGGCCTGACCCACCCCTGCCACACACAACTGTTCCAAAATGTCTCCAGACATCAAACTTTTCCTGTCTCTGACACCCCACCTTGTGCCATGGCCTGATCCCAACTTCCAGGGAAAAGGGGAGGAACCAGGATGCCCACAGGGACTTTGTGACAATTGGGACAGGGGACAAGAGAGTCCAGAGCCTCCTGAAGGTCACTTTGGCCATCAGAGCAAGGAAGGTCCAGGACCCCGCCAGGTTCTTCTGGTGTAGGAAATGTGCTAGAGGGAGCCTTTGGGATTTGTTCCTTTTTTGTGGCTTTACCTGGAAATAATTCCTTGTGTGGAAATTTGGACTCTGAACTGTGTTGCTGTTCCTGTTGGTTTTATTCTTTCTCATTGCTCTTTCAGGAAATTGTTCTTCTCTCAGCCCTTTGGGATCTTTGTGCCCCCACTGGGAGGGAGAGGGGCAGTTTTTAGTGGCAGCACACACACGAGTGGGTGCCCATGGGTGGGGACCCCCAGTGCCCCCCAGTTCCCCCCAGTGTCACAGCACATTCCCATAGATGTCACCGGGTTCCCGCGGTCGCCCCTGGTGTCCCCGCAGCTCCGCGTAGGTCACCTGGGGATCCTGGAGGGTGGTGGCACGGGGGGACACTGCGAGAGACACGGGCTGTGGGATCTGGGTGGGGTGACACTGGTGGGTGACGTGTCCCTCTGCGTGTGTCCCCCCTGTACTCACGCCCTGCCCTCTTGGTGACCACGACGTGGGGGTACAGCACCTCTCCCTCCTCTGGGGGGGCCGGGGGATCCGGGGGGGCTCTGAGGGAATAAAGGGGATGTGGGGGAGGGAATGGGAGGGCTTGGGGGTTGGGATAAAATGGGAGAGTGTGGTTTGAGCCCCCACTCACATTTCCTGGTGCTTCCTGGCAGCGGCAGAGGAAAGAGGGGAGGGGTGACTGTAGGGTCCCAAGGCCCTGACCCCTCACAGAATTTCTGAACCTCCACTGGACCCTCAATTCCCTTCAGGACCCCCAAGCATCCCTGATGGCCCCTAGAATTCATGCACCTCCCCAGTGCCCCTAAACAACTCAGCCTAATGAACCCAAAGCCCAGAAGGAACAGAGATGCCCAAACACTTTCAGGACCCCTTAAAGCCCCCCCAACATCCTTGCAGGACCCTCCAGCACCTCCCCAAACCCTACAGGACACCCAGAGAAGGTAACAATTCTGAGGCTTTGGGTGCCACCCTATGGTTCCCCAACTCTGGGTGCCTCTACAGCTCCCTGGGACCCCCCATCCCCCCATTGTCACCCACCCACACGGTGCCACCAGTGCCAGGTCACAATGAAACCAACGAGCAGGAGCAGGAACAAAAGAGCCCCACCGACCCCTGCGGCCACTGCAAGTAAGAGAGGGGGACACATCATTGTCACCCATCACTCCAGGGGTCCTGCAGTCCCTGGTGACCCTGTGGGACCCCACCTGTGTCCTTGTGTGTCCCTGCGTCCTGCGGTGTCACCTCCAGCACACTGGGGGTCATGGTGACATTGGCCACGGGCACTGTGGGGACAGAGACAGGGCTGAGGCCACAGGGAGGGGCTGGCAGCCGGTGTGGGAGGATAGGAATGAACAGGGATGGGTTTGGTGGAGGATGTTGGGGATGGTGTCACACCACAGAGGGGTGACGGGACACGGGGAGTGATGGAAGGAGCCAAGAAATGTGTCAGGGGGACATGGAGGTGCCCAACCAGGGGACCCAAGCAGGCCATGGGGGCTCCCCGTGCCCATCCCCTCACTCACTGCACACCGTGACACGGAGCCGGGCGCTGCTCTTCCGCACGGCCCCGCCCTCAGAGCGCACCTGGCAGCTGTAATTCCCCGAGTGGGAGACCCCCACAGTGGGCACCAGCAGCTGCAGGGACCCCTGCGGGCCGCCCAGTAGAACCTGCCCGTCCCGGTAGAACACGTGCAGGAGGGGGGCTCGGGGCCGCAGGGGGCTGGGGGTGCTGAGGCAGCTGAGAGTCAGGGGGGACCCCTAGGGTGGGCTCGGGGGGACCCTCCAGCACCGGCACCGTGAAGAGCTCTGGGCAAGAGAGGGGAGGGAGACTTGTGGCCCCGAGTCTCTGGTGAGGGGCTGTGGGGCTGTGAGGGTGATTGCTGTGGGGTGCTCACCGTGGACTGTCACCGTCACTGCCGCTGACTCCTTCCACCCCCAAAAGTCCACATGGCCCCTGCAACTATAATGGCCACTGAGGTTCAGCTGCAGAGGGAAGAGGGACAGCTGGGTCCCATTTCGAGCCCCCCCAGTTCTTTCTCCTCGCAGTAGAAGGACACCGAGGTGACCGTGAGGTTCCGCCAGCCCCAGCAGCGCAGTGTCACCATATCCCCCTCCAGCAGTGCCCGTGCTGGCACCTGCAGCACCAGCCAATCTGGGGGACAGA
>WSPJ01000172.1:0-32185 GCA_009764595.1 Geothlypis trichas
ATTACATGTCCACATAAGGTTAGGAGTTATCCCTCGCTAGACCTCAGACCTGAATAAATGATACCCTCTTAAATAGTAAATTAGTGTTAAAGAGTTTTATTCTGATATTTCAGAGATTTGGCGACAGTGGGGCCTCACAGAACCAAAGATTCAGCAGTGACACTGAGCAAACTCATGGAATAAAGTGTCCATTGTGACACAGCAGAGCCCCATGGAACCAAAATCCATTTTGGCACATTGGGGCCACATTGAACCAATGGTCCATTGTGATACTGTGGCTCCAAGGAGACCATTGTGACCCTGAGTAACCTCTTGGAACCAAGGGGCCATTGTGACACAGCAAGGCCTCGTGGAACCACAGGGCCATTGTGGCACTGCAGAACCTCACGGAACCAAGGTGACCATGTTCTACTATGGAACCTCATGGAACAAAGGGACCATGGTGACATTGCAGAAACAAGGAGACTGCTATGGATAGCATGAAAGCTCATGGAACCATGAGTCCATTGTGACACAGCAAGGCCTCATAGGAACCAAGAGTCCAGTTGTTAAGCTCTAGTGGCCTCATGGAACCAGAGCCATTGAGACACAGCATGGCCACATGGAGCCAAGGGGCCACTGTGACACTGTGGATCCAAGGAGACCATTGTGTCTGAGGAACCTCATGGAATCCAGGAGTCCATTATTCCACTGTGGGGCCCTGTGGAACCCAGGGACTGACAGTGACTTTGTGGGGCCTCATGGAACAATGGAGACTGTTCTGACACTTTGGGACCCACTGGAACCAAGGGGCCATTACAGCATGGCAGGGCCTCATGGAATCAAGGGGACTACAGTGAACACTGTGGGTCTCCATGGGATGAAGGGTCCAATGGAACCAAGGATACCATTGTGACACTCTGGGTCATCATGGACCAAAGGTCCATTGTGACACAGCAGGGCCTCATGGAACCATGGAGGCCATTTTTACACTTTGAGGCCTTGTGAAACCAAAGGGCCATTGTGGCACTTCAGAGCACTGTGGAGCCAAGGGGACCACAGTGACACTGTGGGGCCAGTGAAACCAATGGTCTGTTGTGACACTGCAAGGCCTTATGGAATCATGGAGACCATTGTGATGCCAAAGGCCTCACTGAACCAAGGGGCCATTGTGGCACTACAAGGACACATGGAAGCAAGGAGCCATTGTGACACTATGGAGCGTTGGCAGGCCAAGGGGCAGTTGTCACACTGTGTGGCACCATGGAACCAAGGAGTCCCTTGTGACACTACAGGGCCCCATGGAACTAAGGATTCATGGAACAGGGTGGGACCCCATGGGACCAAAGCTCCATTGTGAACCTGCGGGGCTTCATGGAATCCTGGAGGCCATTCTGACACTTTGAGACCTCGTTGAGTCAAGGGGCTCTGCAGGGCCTCATGGAACCAAGGAGACCCCTGTGACACTGCAAGACCTCATGGACACAAGGGACCAATGTGACACTGTGGGGCCCCATAGAAACATGAGGTCAGTGTGACACAGGTGGGCCTGATCGAACCAAGGATCCAATATGACACCACCATTGTGACACTGCAGGGCCCCATGGAAACAAGGGGTCAGTGTGACACATCTGGGCCCCATGGATCCAAGGGAACAGGTAACAGTTCTGGTTGGCTTGGTCTGACTGGTCCAACTGCCCTTGGTATGTCTAGGGTCTCTTCTCCTGTACCCCTGAGACACTGGGGCTCTGCCATTTCCTTCAGATAGAAAAGAACTGTCCTTCTCATTCAAGCATCCATGGCCAAAATGGGATTTCCCCTTCAAAATTCCCAATATCCAGGGATTGCTCCCAGATAAAGCTGCCATTAACAACAAGTCTGTCTGACCTTTACTTCCTGAGAGCTGTCTCTCACCTGCCTTCAAACACTGTAAGGCTCAGTGCTTTCGTTCCTATGAAAAAGAGCCCTCCCTCCTGCACAGGCACCCCTGGCCAAAATGGGTACTTTTCCTCCAAAATTCCCTATATGTGAGGGTTTCACTCAGACAAAAGCTGCCAGGACAGACTGCTCTGGCTGGCCTTGGCCTCTGGTGGTTGCCTCTACTCTGCCCTGAAACACTGCGGCCCTTTCCTTCCCATGGAAAAGAACCATCCTTCTTCTCCAGGTGCCCATGGCCAAAATTGGGATTCCACCTCCAAAAGTCCTATATCCAAAGAATATTCCTACACAAAAGCTGCCATTACAGACAGGTCTGGCTAGCCTTGGCCTCCTGAGGGCCGGCTCTCATCTGCCTTCCAAACACAGGGGCTCCTTGCTTTCCTTCCTATGGAAAAGAACTGGCCTTCTCCTCCAGCCAAAAAGGGCAGAAATTGGGATTCAACATTCAAAGCTTCAAATATCCAAGGACTGCTCCAGGAAAAACTTGCCAGGACAGACAGACAGGCCTGGCCTTGGCCTCTGGTGACTGCAGTTCATCAGCCCCTCAAACCGAGGGGCTCTGTGCTTTCCTTTCTGTGGAGACATTGGTGACACTGTGGGGCCTCGTGGAACCAAGGACATCTTTGTGTCTCTGTTGGGCTGCATGGTCCCAAGGGGCCAGTGTGAAGCAGCAGAGCTTTGTGGAACCAAGAGGCCATTGCTGCAATTCAGGGCCTCATGGAGCCAAAGGGCCGTTGTGATCCTGCAGGGCACCATGGATCCATGGAGAGCATTGTGGCATTGCAAGGCCTCATGGAACCATAGAGATCATTGTGACACTGTGGGGCCTCATGGAAGCACAGGGCCATTGGGACACTGCAGAAGCAAGGAGAACATAGTGACACTGTGCGGCCCCACAGAATTAAGGCAACATGGAACAGGTATGGCAGGCTTGGCCTGCCAGGGGCCACTTGACAGGTGCAGCTGATTTTGGAATGTTGAGGGCTGCCTCTCATCAGCACCTGGAGCACTGGGGCTCTATTCTTTTCTCGCAATGGAAAAGAACCATATGTCGTTCTAGGTTCATCTATCCACAGCCAAAATGGATACTCCCCCTGAAAAATTCCCTGTATGCAAGGGTTCTCCCAGACAAAAGCTGCCAGGACAGAGAGCTCTGGCTGGCCTTGGCCTCTGGTGGTCGCCTCTCATCTCAAGGAAGCTCTGAGGAAAGTATTTGAACAGGTTTGACTGCTGGAACATCAATGAGTCTCTGATCCTCTGAAAAACTCAGATGCACTTCAGATCATATGTGAGGGTTTTTTCTCTTTGTGTATTATACATTAAATATTATTTTCAGCTAAAAAATATTATTCTTACCACTCTACCAATGTTTTCTGGCACAAAACTCCTCCTCTACTAATGGATCCAAGTCACCTATATAAGCAAACACAATAAAAAAATCCAGCAGGAATTATTTGTCTCTGCTCCCATCTGTCACATCTCCTCTGGAGCTGGAGGTGCAGCCCCAGCACTTGGAAGGGCTCAAGGGGTCACAAGTTCAGCTCCTACAGAGAGAACTTTTAGACCCTGGGTTGCTCTTCTTGGTCCCTGCACGCTCAGCCAGGCTGAGATGGACACTGATGGTTTCTGGGCCAGGCTCTCTGAGCCCAGCCCAGCTCCCTGCAAGCTCTGCCAGCTGCCCTGAGCTCTGGCCAGCACCAAGGGCCTCTCCCCAGCCCAGCCCAGCCGGCTCTGGCCCCACAGCTCTGCTCAGCCCAGGCTGCTCTGGCCACTGGCCCCACGGCCTCAGCCCCTGCCAAGGGCACAGCAGCAGCTGCAGCTGCCACAGGACTCAGCCCCACCATGGGGGAAGGTGCTTGGCCAAGGCCAAAGGAGGCTCCCTGGCTGCCCTGCTCCCCTCGGGCTGAGGTGCTGAGAGCTCTGCAGCCCCTGCTGCCATCCCATCTGCCCAGGGCAGCACAAGAGCCCCGGCCTTGGGGCCCTCCAGAGCTGCTCCTGCTCCAGGCCCAGGGCCCATGCCAAAGCTGGGGCAGCCACAAAGCTGTGCCCATTTCTGTTCATTGCTGCTCTGATGGGGATGGATCCTCAGCCACTTGGAGGTTGCTGATGAATTTTACTACTCCAGAGGCCTCTTCTCTCTTGAGCTGTTCAGTTTAGGAATTCCGTTTTAAAAGCTCATAAACATATGCTGAAAACACCCAAACAAGACAATCTCATGGGAGTAATTTAGGTTTTCAATTCTTCTGTGGGTAATTAGACACATTTCAGAAGTGTATTCAAAGTGAATATGCTGTATTGAAAACAATACAGAGAGAACTGTTTTGTCCTTTTTAGTGTTGTTTTCCTAATTATAGATTGATATCAGCAATGTCCAATTGATATTGACCCCCAGCACCTCTAATGCAGTTTGAACAGATATGAAAATCAAGACCCTTCATGGCTGACAATCAATCACTCTTTGTCTCTACCACCACCCCACCATTTCCCTCATCCAACCCCTGGCACTCAGAGCCACTGAGGAATGGAGTCACATCCAGGGGTGTCCCCAGGGCTCAGGATTAGGGTCAAATCAGTTCAATCTCTTTATTGCTGATCTGGATGAGGCCATCGAGGGCACCCTCAGTCAGTTCCCAGGTGAGCGCAAGCTGGGTGGGAGTGTGGCTGTGCTGGAGGGCCCTGGGCTCACAACCACCCCAAATCCCTGGCTCTGCCCTGCCCCTGATCCCCACAGCCTGTCCTGTTTCCTTCATCCCTGCATTGCCAGGGACTTTCTGGGACAAGGGAGCTCTGCTCTGGCTATGGAGGGAGGTGCAAGTGCCACCACTGGACTGGGAACCACAACTCATCAGGTTTGTGTCCTTTGGGGGCCAGGAACTAGTGAGACTCAGAGGCACAGAAAGTTTCTCTTCATGGCCAACAGACCACAGTTGAACAGGACACAATTTAATAACAATCACATTCTTCCCTGAGCTCTGTCTAACATCCCAGCAATGTCTAATGAGTTCACCATCCACAAGTGATTTCCATACTAGAATTAATTTTAGACAAACATGGTTCTGTGATAGATATAGACACAATTCAGTTCTTGTATCAGCATGCTCATAATGGAGTGGGGGCAAAACAGCTCCAACAATTCCTGATTTGCAAAGCTGTCAGTGGTGGATGGAGAAGGGAGGTCAGGCTGCTCTTGGTGTTGAGGAAATGCTGAAACCAGCCTGACTCATTTCATCTCCTCCTGCCCTGGCTGATCTCCCCTCTTTCCCCTTCCACCCATTGGCTTTTGTCTCCCACCAGGCCCCCGGTGAAGAGCCTGGCTCTGTGTTCTCCATCCCCTCCTGGCTGGCACTGCCAGGCTGGGATGAGGAGCCCCTCAGCCTTCCCTGCTCCGGGCTGGACAAGCCCAGCTCCCTCAGCCTCTGCTCACAGCCCAAGGGCTCCAGCCCCACCTTGGAGGCCCTTCCCAGACCCTGCTCCAGCTGCCAGACATCTTTCCTGCCCTGGGCAACCCAAACCAGGCCACAGTGACCTGGATAATCCCTGTCCTTGATGTCCTGGTCACACAGCCCTGGCCCCTTGTCCCCATGTCAGGTTCTGGGGTGGATCCTGTGGAACATCCTTTGGTGGAGGCTGTGGCTCCAGGTGGGCCGGGGGGATCCCAGGGGACAGGGACCCTGCTGGGCATGAACAGCATTGGACTTGTTGGGAGAAACTGTGAGGGGGAGCTGGGGCGGAGTGACCAACCCAGTGACCTGACACAGCCCTGCTGGGATGTCACACAGCCCCTCTGGGATGTCACAGCCTGCTCTGTGATGTCAGAGCCCATTCTTTAATGCCACCCAGCTGATCTCTGATCTCACAGTTGACTCTGTGATGTCAGACCTCTGCCCTGTGATGTCACAGTTGGCTCTGTGGTGTCACAGAGGCAGTCTATGATGTTATAGCTGGTCCATGACCTCACATAACCCACTCTGTGATGTCATAGCCCACTCTGTGACCTCATGTTACCAGATGATAAATTGTCTCCATCAGCTGAGCTGACACCTGGAGCTTTGTCTACACAACCCCAGGCCTATGGAAACCACACAATGCCCATTGTGTGAGAAGGGAACTGGAAGTTCAGCAGCCTCAGTGTCCTGCCAGCTCAGCAAGACCCACTGGAACAATGGGGCCACAACCACCAAGGACCACCAGAGAGACACCCAGGACAGAACAATGAGTGAATCAGGAATGGTGTGGCCAGCAGGAGCAGGGCAGTGATTCTTCCCCTATGCTCAGCACTGGTTGGGCAGCACCTCGAGTGCTGTGTGCAGTTCTGGGCCCCCCAATTCAGGAAGGACATGGAGGGGCTGGAGCATGTCCAGAGAAGGGCAACAAGGCTGATGAGGGGACTGGAACACAAGTCCTGTGAGGAGTGTCTGAGGGAGCTGAGGTTGTTTACCCTGGAGAAGAGGAGGCTCAGAGAACAGGCAGTGTCGGGGCCCAGGTTGGACTTGATGATCTCCAGGGTCTTTTCCAACCTTGCTGATCCTGTAATTCTCTGAAACCACCCTTGGAGCAGTTGCAGGATGAGCCCTGGGCCTCCTCTTCAGCAGCTCCAGCAGCCCAGGTCCCTCAGCTTCTCCTGCCAGCCCCAAAGCCCATCCTGTCAGTCCTGCAGAGCCTCTGCAGCTCCTCCTCACTGCCCAGAACAGGGAGCCCCAGAGGCAGACACAGCAGCCCAGATGTGCCCCCCTGGCCTGGGGTGCCTCTGGCAAGGGAGCAGCAGCAGGCACTGCAGGAGCCTGCAGACAATTCCTGCAGCACTTGTAGGATGATCCTGCTGCCCAAGGGACGTTCCCATGGTGCCAAGTCAGGAACTGCAATGGGGAGTGGGGCCAGAGAGGAAAGGGCAAACAGGGATGGGCTGTTTGCAGGGCAGGGAACAGGGCTGGGCAAGAAAAAAGAAATTGTTCAAGGGAAGAGTAAAGAAAGCAAAGGTGAAGCAAAGGAAATGCTGAGGGCAGTTTGGGGGTGGCTGCCAGGCAGCCCTGGCTCTGAGCAACAGCGTCTGCAGTGGGACAGGAAACTCCCAGCTGATGGGAACAAACTTTCTGGCTGAGTGCAGAGGCCAGGACAAAGCTGAGTGCTTTCCCTGGTGTCCCCCAGCCCTTGCTGGCCCCAGGGGCTGATGGCATTTGTGCTCCCTCAGGTTCATGTCCCCACAGCACCAGCATGGGGGTGCTCCCGCCTGCTGTGTGCAATGCAAACAGGGGCTGCTGAGCCAGTGCTGCCGTGTCTGTGCCTGCAAGGATGGGGCACCTGTGTGAGCTGGGGGAGAGGCCAGGGCTGCAGAGGGGGGATGTTGTTGGCAGCTCCATCAGGACGCTCTGGGACGCTGCCCTGGGCTGTGCAGCGCACTGGGGATGGATCAGCCCCTGCTCTGCTGCTCCTTCCCGTGTGCCCCAGGGCCCTTGCAGAGCCCCAGCCATGCTGTTTGCCCCCAGCCTGCCCACGGCCAGCCTGGGGCTGCTCACGGGGGTTTTCTGTGCTGAGCATTGGCCTGGCCGTGTTCTTGAGAGAGCCTGGGCAAGGAGCCTGGAGCCCCCAGGGCCTGGCCTGAGGCGTCAGCGCTGCCCCAGCAGTGCCCATGGCCTGTCCCTGCTGCAGCCCCGGCACTGCCACCCCCAGGGCTGTGCCCGGCCCCGAGAGCACTCAGGCCCTGCAGCAACACCAGGGCCACCAGGGCAGCGGGGCAGGGCCACGGCAGCAGCACTGGCAACACCAAGTGCTGCTGCTGCTGCTGGGCACAGCTGCTGGGCCAGCACTGATCTGCCCCAGCTCTGCACACAGACATTGCTGCTGCAGCTCCAGAGAAGGCAACAAAAGGGCATCTCTGCAGAAAACTCTGCTGGGAGATCCTTTAGTTCCTTTAAAGCCCTCGAGAGTGCACAGCCCCTCATTGACACAGTCTATGGCACATGGGAAGAGTGGAGAGAAAAAAATGAGAAATTGCACAAACAATGACATTTCTTTGTGAGCAATATGGAACAAATAAAGAAAGAAAGCCAAAAACTAAACCAACAGAAGTATAAAGATTATTTTTATTATAAGTGATTGGCAGGAATTGGCCAGCAGTTTAATGTTTCTGAAAGCATCCAGACATCAGTCTCCACACTGCAGCCTTGAGCTCCTGGTTCCTCAGGCTGTAGATGAGGGGGTTCAGGGCTGGAGGCACCACCGAGTACAGAACTGACAGGACCAGATCCAGGGATGGGGAGGACATGGAGGGGGGCTTCAGGTAGGCAAACACTGCAGTGCTGAGGAACAGGGAGACCACAGCCAGGTGAGGGAGGCAGGTGGAAAAGGCTTTGTGCCGTCCCTGCTCACAGGGGATCCTCAGCACAGCCCTGAAGATCTGCACATAGGAGAAAACAATGAACACAAAACAGCAGAGCGCTAAACACACACTAACAGCCATAAGCCCAAGTTCCCTGAGGTAGGATTTGGAGCAGGAGAGCTTGAGGATCTGTGGGATTTCACAGAAGAACTGGCCCAGGGCATTGCCATGGCACAGGGGCAGGGAAAATGTAGTTGGCCATGTGCATGCAGAGAATAGAGAAAGGCACTGGCCCAGGCAGCTGCTGCCATGTGGGCACAAGCTCTGCTGCCCAGGAGGGTCCCGTAGTGCAGGGGTTTGCAGATGGACACGTAGCGGTCGTAGCACATGATGGTCAGGAGGGAAATACTCTGCTGAGATGAAAAACACAAAGAAAGAGCTTGGCAGCACATCCAGTGTAGGAGATGTTCCTGGTGTCCCAGAGGGAATTGTGCATGGCTTTGGGGACAGTGGTGCAGATGGAGCCCAGGTCGCTGAGGGCCAGGTTGAGCAGGAAGAAGAACATGGGCGTGTGCAGGTGGTGGCCGCAGGCTACGGCGCTGATGATGAGGCCGTTGCCCAGGAGGGCAGCCAGGGAGATGCCCAGCAAGAGGCAGAAGTGCAGGAGCTGCAGCTGCCGCGTGTCTGCCAATGCCAGCAGGAGGAAGTGCCTGATGGAGCTGCTGTTGGACATTTGCTGTGCTGCCTTGGCATGGGGGACTGTAAGAAAAGAAATCATGGAATAGTTGTGTTTGGAGAGGACTTGAAATATCCCAGCACAGTCTGGGGGCACTTTCCCCCCACTGCCTGCCCAGGGCTCTGCTGCTGGAGCTGTCCCTGCAAGCACCTGCTTCCCTGTGCCCACAGGATCTGGGTGCTGCCCACACGATCCCGTTGCTGCCCTCAGGATCCGAGTGCTGCCCACACGATCCAAAAGCTGCCCGCAGGATCCAGGCACTGCCCACATGATCCAAAAGCTGCTCGCAGGATCTGGGTGCTGCCTGGTCGATCTGGGCACTGCCCACAGCATCCTGGGGATACCCACGGGGATCCAGGCGCGGCCCACACGCCCCAGGCTCTGCCCATAGGATCCAGGAGCTCCCGTCAGGATCCAAAGTCGGCCCAGACGATCTGGGCAATGCTCTCAGGATCCAAGAGCCGCCCACAGGATCCAGGCTCTGCCCACACGATCCAGGAGCCGCCCACAGGATCCGGGCCCTGCCCACACGATCCAGGAGCCGCCCACAGGATCCGGGCCCTGCCCACACGATCCAGGAGCCGCCCACAGGATCCGGGCCCTGCCCACACCACCGCGGCGCCGCCCTCAGGACGCCGTCCCGCCCCCACGGCCCTCAGGGCAGGAGGCGGGAACGGAGGGGCCTGAGGCGAGTGCAGGCAGCGGCAGGGCTCGGTTTCATTGGTCTTTGTTTCTCAATGTCCAGGGGCTGTCAAAATCCATATTTTTCCTTGTTGACCAAGCCCCAGGGCGCCCACCCCTGCGCAAACACCTTGTAACAGAACGCACGTTCTACCTGTGTCCCGCACAAAGGCAGGAATGGCAACAGGAATTTGCACACTGGGCTTTGCCTCCAGACCCTGGACCTGCAGCCGTGCCCAGAAAAGCAGCAGACAGGGAGGTGAAATATTCAGAAGCATTCAAAGACTGAATCCTTTAGCCCGTGCCGCTCTTAAGTCAAGCTTACTGCATCAGTTCATATCACGACACAACTGAGCCTAAGGGGATCCTGACCAGAATCACAACTAAACTCAGCTTCAGGCCAGATGTCACAGCAATTCAGAGCAGCATTTGTGCAGTTCGTACCTTTCATGAGATGAACAACCACATGTGGTATTCTTAGACAAAGATACAACTAGGAAAAGGCACACTTGAAAGGGCTTGCAGTGTAGGACTTCCAGTCACTTTAGGAAGGAAATCTTTTGACTTCAATTAAAGCCAAAGAGATACTGAAAGCAGTCCAGCCCATCATGGGTCTTTGGTCTCTTTTGTTTCAAAATTCTATTCCAACAACTCATCAGCGGATTCTTTTCCTTTGCCTCATGAACCTTGTGAGCTGTCCTGTGTATTACTCTGCGTTATAAAGTGAGAAAGATGGACTTCTTGTCTGTGCCCAGAGCCCCTGGGGACACTCGTGTGCCCACGCAGACTGTTCCCCTTTGTGACGTGGGGCTTGCATGTGTGCAGATCCCATTGTGACGTTTGGGGCCGCGCCCTGACCAGGACAGTATAAAAAGGGGCAAGGAGGCCCGGGGGAGTCACTCTCGGGAGAGCAGCTCCATCAGGAGACAGCATCTTCCCGAGGGACGGCAGTGTCGGAGCGACTCCGAGATGTCCACGGACAAGGAGACGAGCACCGACATGAAGCCCAAGAAGAAGTGGCTGGTGTTTCGCCGGGGGGAGAGGGTGAGGGATGGGGGATGCACGCAGCTGCCTCGGGGCCAGGCCGGGCTTGCCATTAGCGAGCTAGCTGCTGCGCCCGAGGGGAGGTTTCCAGCCCGGAGGGGCCCCTCATGCTCATCCTTCTCGGCCTCCGTACAGATATCGGGCTGTGGGTCACGGGCAGCACCTCAGGAGGCCGAGGAGCAGCGGGGCTCCTGTGCTGGCCCTGGCGCGCAGGCGGCGGCAGCAGAGAGCCGGGGGGCGGCCCCGCACGGCCCAGGGCCCGCGGCCGGGCTCTGCTGCGCTCGCTGCGCCGCGGCTCCCGTGCCATCCTCAGCAGGGTGGCGGCTGTGCTCCGGCCGCGCAGCCGGCAGCCCGGGGACACAGCAGCACCTGCAGCAGGGCATGGAGGCAGGGCCGGGCACAGAGCCGGGCGGCTTCCCCGCACGGCCCCAGCTGCCCGCCCGCACCCTCGCCCACCCCGCTGGAAGCTCTGGGTGGGCAGGGGGCAGGGGCAGCGCTGGGGGCTGTCCCGGCAGCCCCACATGGTGAGGAGGAGGCCTGGGAAGCGAGCAGCCCCAAAGAGCTGTCCCAGGGGGAGCAGGACCCAGAGCAGAGCTCTAGAGGGGCAGAAGTGAGGCCCCCTGTGAGGCCAGGCGGGGCCGGGGTGGAGCGCAGCAACGTTCCGCCGTGCACGGCCTCCGGCCAAGCCTCAGCTCTGGCCGGCAGAGCCTCTCAGAGCTGGGCAGAGGACTCCAGCTCTGAAGCAGTTCTGGGTCTCCTGCCCCCCTGCCCCTCACCAAACCAGGTGGAAGCTCGAAGGCAGTGGGCAATAGCAGCAGCAAAGATCGTCCTGGCAGGGCTGCTGAGCGAGGAGGGGGACAGCTCAGAGGATGTCCAGGGCAGCAGCAGCAGCAGGGATGAGAGCGTCTATGTGTCCTGTGAGGAGGCACCAAAACCTCTGGTGCCGTGGAAAAGAACAGGACACGTAGAGCTTACTCCCCAAACGGCAGCTCAGCCAGAGGATGTCCAGGGCAGCAGCACCAGCAGCGGGGATGAGAGCATCTATGTGTCCTGTGAGGAGGCACCAAAACCTCCGGTGCCATGGAAATGCACAGGACACGTAGAGCTTACTCCCCAAAGCGCAGATCAGGCAGCGGACAAAGGGGAAGACACGAAGAGCGAGGAGCTGTCAGAGGAGAAGGGCAGTGCCATCACTATCCGAACCATCTGGGTGAATCCCCGCTACCCACAGCTCCTGGGGCTGCCCCACAGGCCGCTGGAAGAAGAGGCGGCTGGGGACCTGCCCAGCACACCTCGAGCCCTGGCAGCTCCCAGGGCACGCCCAGCCAGCAGCTGCTGCCCTGGCCGGAGCTCCTGAGCACAGGGAGCCCCCTGTGCGTGGCACTGCCTTGCCACAAGAGGTGGCAGAGACAGCAGCTTCTGCCGGCCCTGGCGCGCAGGCGGCGGCAGCAGAGAGCCGGGCAGCGGCCCCGCACAGCCCCTGGGCCCTCGGTCGGGCTCTGCTGGGCTCGCTGTGGCGCGCCTCCCGTGCCATCTGCAGCTGGCTGGCGGCTGTCATCCGGCGGCACAGCCGCCAGCTGGGGATATAGAAACCCTGGCATCAGGGCATGGAGCCGGTGACGGCAGCCAGAGCCCCCGCGGCAGGGCCACAGAGCCGGGCAGCAGCCCCGCACAGTCCCCGCTCCTCCAGCAGCCACTGGCCCACCCTGCTGGAAGCTCTCTGTGGGCAGGGCCCAGGAGCAGCACTGGAGGATGTCCTGCCACTGCCAGTGCGTGAGTGGAAGCTCTGCCTCCTTCTGGAGCCAGACTGGGAAGGGGACACCCCTGAAGAGATGTCCCAAGATGAACAACAGCAAGAGCAGAGCAGGGACACAGGGGAACAGAGGCCCCTGTGAGGCCACGCAAGGCCTGGCTGTAGCACGGCCACCTTCAGCCGTGAACAGCCACAGGCCAAGGCCCAGCCCTGCCCAGCAGAGCCCCTCACAGCGGGGCAGAGGTCTCGACTCCAGGCCTGGTTCCAGAGCGCTGCCCCCACAGCCCCTCCCCAAGCCTGCTGGAAGCTCCCAGTGGGCCACGGTTAGGGTTAGGATTAGGCTTAGCCTTAGGTTTAGTGTTAGGGTTAGTTTTAAGGTTAGGGTTAGGCGTAGGGTTAGGCTTAGATTTAGGGTTCATGTAATAGTTTGGCTTAGGGTCAGGGTAAGTGTTAGGGTTAACTTCTGTGGGGGCAGTAGCTGACCCATGCCTGTCACTGTCACCAACCGAGGAGGGCTCTGGCTCCAAGGAACCCAGGACTGTCTGGAGTGTGGCCAGAAGACAGCTGAGCTGGAGCAGTGCGGAAGAGGCGAGTTCCTCACGCTCCCTCCCATGTCTGCCCATGTCCATACCAGGCAGATGAGGAGAATAAACAGGAGTGTTAATAAAGTTCATTCTTTATATGAAATACAAGGTAGAAATTTGTCGTGCTCCCTGCCAGTAGGATGAAGGCCATCTCATGCCTTCTGTTCCTCTTTCATTAATAAATTACACATTGGGGTTCACCATAGGAAGTGACAGAACGAAGCCAAGGGATTCATGTTAGGAATTCTAAAGTCTTGAAGTAGATGTAAGAAAAGTCTTAGGAAGGAGAAGAAATCTTTGAGGAAAAGTCTTAGGAGGCCATCTTTGGTGTTGATAGATGGTATTTTTCTACACTATGTCAGGAATATGTTCCTTAGTCCATTGAATTGTAGCTTTTGCTAAGTTAGAATTGCTTTGATGGGCACTTTTCTTGAAATAAAAGGACAGAATGACTAAATCGGAAGTGCTTGTTCTTTTCACTGCCCTGTAGTCATTGATTTGGGGGGGAAATCCTGGAGCCCAAAGCCTTTTGGTCCCCAGGAGGGTGCAGTGTGTGTGGTGTGGGGCAGAGGGGAAAAGCGCTGCCTGTGCTGCGAGGGATGAGGGCACACCAAGCCCTTGTGCCTTGTGGCACAATGCATTTGTTGGATGCAGGACCCCATTCTTTTGTGTCCATTTTTCTCTTTTTAGCACCTTTCTTCCCAGACTGGGAAATGCACAACTTTGGAATCATCGATCTTCATGTTCTGAAGTATCTCAAATGACCACATGGTCCCTTAATGATGAGTTCTCCAGGACTTCCTTGCAGGTAGCCGTGAGATTCCATGTCAAAGATTAAATTTCATGACAGTCCTTTCACTGGGCCAAAAGGGATGAACAACTTGAATTGTGGATCACCTAAAGGGAGTGCAGAGGCCCTGAGACTCTTATATTTTGGAACAAAATCAGGTATTTCCCCTAGAAAACACTTTGTTCTTTGAGGGAATCAGCATTGAACTTCCCAAGAACTGCAAGGCTGTCCAAGCCATTAAGCAAGGCAAATAGTTCTGCATTTAATTTCAAAGTCACAGTCCTTCAATATCATCTGAACAGAGCAGGCACTGTTTTAGTGAGGGCAAAAATCTGTCAGCTTCTTGAGGAGCTTTAGGCAACTCCCAACCTTGATTCTCCAGGACTGAGCACAGCCAAGTAGACCTGGCAGATAAAGGGCAGATGTGTGTTTGTACCTGTGCTCCCTGATTGCTATTCTCATGTTTGGTAGCATTACTGGAGGATCCTGGCAACAGTTTCACCTCAAGCAGGGCCATAAGGATGTGCCGAGGCTCGAGCTTTTAAAAACACACATCAGGTCCTGTGCTTGGGGGTACTTCCCCTGTGCGTAGGGAGCAGTGAGCTCATCCGGGGGAAGTAAACATGTATCCCTTATGTCCTACTTCCATTCACTCTTTCTTCTGACTTGAAGTGTGAGGAACTGAAAGGAAACATTCCCTCAGGAAGCGGACATGAACTGCCCCAGGGCTGTGGGTGATGTCGGCCCTGGCCTGGGCTGAGGGAAGGTGCGTGATGCTTTTGCCATTCATCTCCTCTGGCAGGAATTTGAAGTTTACACAATCACACGCCGTTATGTGGTTTCTCACCAGTTGTATAGATATGAAAAGTCACCGTGTTCCAGAACTGGGGATAGTGGGTGTGTTTGGGAGGGAGACGGGGCCGCCCTCAGGATCTAGGTGCTGCCCACACGATCCCGTTGCTGCCCTCAGGATCCGAGTGCTGCCCACACGATCCAAAAACTGCCCGCAGGATCCAGGCACTGCCCACGCGATCCAAAAGCTGCCCGCAGGATCTGGGTGCTGCCTGGTCGGTCTGGGCACTGCCCTGCGGGGCAGAAGCCTCGACTCCAGAGAGCTTTGGCTGCACACTCAGGTGGGACTGGGAGTGACTGGGAGGAAGCCCTGGGCAGTGTGGGACTGCCTCAATTCGCACTGTCCAGTGCAGCCATCCCAGTCCATATGATCCCAATTTGTATAATCCCAGTCTGTATGGTCCTGATCCACATGGTCCCAGGGGTCCATGCAGACCCAGTCTGCGGGATCCCAGTCCACATGATCCCAGTCTGCATGGTCCTGCACAGCACACACTCCAAGGGTCCAGAATTCCAGTTCCAGCCAGGAAAAGATGTTCCTGCCCTTGAAGGCAAAGCTCTTAAGAAGAGGCCAAAAGCCAAGTGGAGCAAGATCCTACAGTGACATTTCACTGCCAGCCTTCAGAACTTCACCCATGGCTGTTGTAGCTCCTGCACTGGGAATTAAATCAGGGCAGGGTCTTTGGTGGCAGCTGCCCTGGCTCAAGGGAGACACTGAGAGAGAAACAGAGCAGGCAAAGAGAGGCAGGAGAGAAAGGAGGACACAAACACAATCAGCTGAGAAGGCAGCACTCTGCAAAAAGAATTGCAACAGACTGAAAATGAATGGGACAGAAAACAGTAACACTCAAAGCTTTATTTACTATCAAATACATTCCAGACACCCAGCCCCACACAATCCCCATCCCATCACTCCAAACTGGGATCCCACTTCTCCAAGTCTCCTTGAATCCCATCTCACCCTGGTGACTGTGGAATGGAGTGACTTTGGCATGGGATTGAGTTTTGTAGGGTGGGAACAAGCCATTTGGATGTGGGATTGAGCCCGTATGAATTAAAATTCAGTTGTTTTCAGTGGGATTCAGTTGTTTTGAGGTGACCCTCTTGGCTTTTGGAGTGCAAAGAGATGAAGAACACTGCCCAAAATCCCCCCAGAACCGACAAATCTTCCAGAATATTGTCTCCAAACAATCAATTCCCCCTTAAACACCTCTCAAATTGTGGGACTATAGACATCTTTGATCAATTTATTTCATATAACCCTGTTTTGGCTGTTTTTAAGGGATGAAGATATAACACAAAAAAACTGAGGCCAAACCAAAAGAAGAAACAGCCAGGTGTCTTCCCAACATGGATCACAGGGAATGTGAGTGACCAGGGCTGTGCCCAAAGTGCCTCCTCCAGTGGGGGATGGAGCTGGAGCAGCACAGGAAGCTCTTCCTGCACTTGGAGCACTCGCAGGGCTTCCCTTACCGGTGCCTCCGTTGGTGTTGGGTCAAGGTAGAGCTCCTGGAGAAGCTCTTCCCACACTGGGGACACTCGTAGGGCCTCTCCCCAGTGTGGATGCGCCGGTGCCTGATGAGAGTGGAGTTGTGCTTGAATCCCTTCCCGCAGTTGGGGCATTGGAAGGGCCTCTCCTCTCTGTGAATCCAATAGTGCTGGAGGAGATGGGAGCTGGTCTGAAACCCCTTCCCACACTTGGAACACTCGTAGGGCCTCTCCCCTGTGTGGATCTTTTGGTGGACGATCAGGTTGGAGCTCTGGCTGAAGCTCTTCCCACACTCCCCACACTCATAGGGCCGTTCCCCAGTGTGGGTCTGTAGTAGATGCCACAGGGCCTGCCAGGCCACCTTGGAGAATTTAAACAATACAATTGCTGACACAGCAGTCCAGAGATGACCTAATCCTGGACCCACAATGTATATTTGTACCCTTATAAGGAAAAAACCTTATTGATCCTTCTATTGGTCACTTATGAAACCTTTAACCTGTACTCATTGGTCAAGTTTGGATCCTGGCCAAGGGTATATATGTAGCATACTGTACCCTATTAAGTGAGAAGAAGAATTGCACTGGACCTTTCACATACTCCTGAATAAACCATCTCCAGTGGAACTGCCGGCATCTTCTTCTCCTCTCTCTGCTCTGCCTGAGCTTGCACCCGGGGAAGCCAAGCCTAGCAGCACCTAAACCCTAAAGAGCTGAGATCCCAGAGCTGTTATCACTGTAAAGAGCTGTTATCACGCTGCAGGCTGAAGGCTTCCCGTGGTTCCGGGACCAAGCGGGCTGGACTCCAGGGCTCTGTCCTTTCCTGGGATAGAGTCCCGGGCCAACGCCAGCTACTGAGACCCCCGAAAGGCTCCACCAATAATTGGCGCCCCCGACCGTCGCCTGAACCTGCGACGCTGAGCATCGAATTCCCCCCGGGAATTCTGTAATTGCCGTCAGGAGAAGCCGATGCCTGGGAAAGAGGACTTTTCGTTTTAGAAAACCTCCCAACGGGTAAAACTCGGTTCGACCCTTAAAACTTACATCAGAACGAAGTTGTTCGAGGAGGATCGAGTAAGGCAGACCCCCCCTTCCACAGACTAAGCCGAAGGACGTAAGTATGGTAATTTAAAAATTGCGCGCAATTCCTTCGAGCTTCTATTTTTTTGTTCTGTTCTTTTTCTTTTTTTCTCTGTTTTTCTGTAGGAAGGGCGGAATTTTATTATGGGGACTTGTTTTAGTACCCTAAAACTTACCACACTCGAGAGAGAGATTTATTTTTCTATAGTAGAAACCTTATCTGATAAAAAATTCCGTTTCTCTAAAGGTCGCTTATCCAAACGAACACTAAAAGCTTTCGTGCGCTGGATAATTAAACAATTTTCTGATACTAATACCTCCACTCTGACCGAAAATGCCTTCTGGGATAAAGTAGGCACGACTCTGTACCTATCTCAAATTAAGCAGGATTTCTCTATTACTAATTATTTACCCTTATTTCACATAATAACTAAAAGCTTTGAAAGGGCTAACTCTGAAACTGTTACAGAGCCACAGACTAACACTGATAACGACAGTGAGAAACGTGTCTTATCTAGCTCAGACCAAGTAACAGATTCCGGTCAGAACAATATCCTTCTGGGGGACCCTCTTCCTGCCCTATATCCTTTCCTGGGATCAATTGTCCCTCCATACCCCCCCGTGTCCGGCGACCACCACTCTCCATCCGCTGCCCCCCCGCCGTTTCCCCCCCCTGTCCCTCCCGCTCCTGTGTCAGCTTTGTCCATGCCCCAGCCCGGCCCCGTCGCGATCCCTGTCCCCGCCCCCGTCCCACTCCCCGCCCACGTCCCGCCCGCCGCTCCAGCCCCGCTCCCCCACGTCCCGCCCGCCCGCCCCCCGCTTTCCCCTAGCCCCGCGCCGCCCCTCCCCCAGTTCCCCGCCGCTGCCCCCCCCACCCCCGCTGCTGCCGCCCCTGCCGCCCCTGCCCCTCCTGCCACCGCTGCTCTTCCCGACCCACCCGCCCCCGCCCTGCCCGCCGCTGCCGGTCCGCCCGCCCTCCCCGCCCCTCCCACCCCCGCCCTGCTCGCCGCTGCCGGCCCGCCCGCTCTCCCCGCCCCTCCCGCCCCCGCCCTGCCCGCCGCTGCCGGCCCGCCCGCTCTCCCCGCCCCTCCCGCCCCCGCCCTGCCCGCCGCTGCCGGCCCGCCCGCTCTCCCCGCCGCTGCCACGGCTCCGGCCGTGCCCCAACCCCTGCCTGCTCACTCCAACACACCCCGTGCGTTCACCCCTGCCTCTGTATAACCCTCCAGCCCCTGCCCCAACCCCTCTGCCACTCGACCGAGCCTGGAACCCCCCGCGACAACAACCCCCCCACCCGGCCTCATTCCTGCTGCCTCCCTCTCCCTACCCCCGCCTTGCCTGGCCACCCAACGGAACCTGTGAAGAAAAAAGCCGCGAAAGTAAAAACATCTAAACAGCGCCTTATTAGAGCTGCGGATACTGACTCAGATGATAACAGCTCCTCTTCTAATGAATCCGATGCCGATACAATGTATATAGACCCTTGGGCTCATATTAAGATGCAAGCCACTAAATCAGGAGACTGGGATTTAGCACAGAAAATTACTGCGTTTCCTGTCGAATACATACCTAGACGTAATGGTGGAGAATCCTCTAATAAGTTTTGGAAACCAATTTCAAATAAGGCATTGGTACAATTACGAAGTACGGCCACAGAGCATGGACGAGGTTCTCACATTTTTAGAAATCTATTAGAAGCTATGTTTTCTGCACATGTTTTGCTCCCTCATGATGTAAAAAATATTTCACAATGCCTCCTATCACCAGCAGAATATCTGTTATGGGATAGGCATTGGAAAAAACACCTGAAAACTTTATCTGATGCATATACAGCTGATGAGAATAAGACCAGCTTTACAGTAGAGCAGCTGGCAGGTGAAGGTAATTTACAAAAGCCAGCTGAACAAATGGAAACATTGACTAAAGATGCCTTGCAGGACATTGCCTTAGCTGCAAAAACTTCTATCCTTCTTATAAGAGATGAGGCTTTACCCACGATGCATTTTGCTACTATAAGACAAGGCTTGGATGAGACATTTATAAAATTTGTTGATCGACTGAAAGATGCTCTTGAGAGGCAAATTGAAAGCGCAGAGGCTAGAAAAGAACTTTTATGTAGGCTTGCTTTGAGTAACTCGAATGAAAAATGTAAAGCTATTCTGAGGCCCTTAACACTGGAATCAGACCCAACGATTGAGCAAATGTTAGAGCATTGTTCTCGTTATATGTCCACTGAAAATACAGTGGCACAAGCAGTCTCTAAGGGTATTGCTGAAGGACTTTCTGGTGCTTATGCAGTAATAGCTTCTAAAGATCAAGCTAAATGTTATCACTGTGGGGATCTTGGACACTATATAAAAGACTGTCCGGAGAGGTCACCCCCCCGGTACCACCGTAATTATTATCAAAGACCCCAGAACCAGCACCAATTTCAGCAGCGTTCCCACCAGCGTCAGGGAAACGCCCTGAGGAGCCTGGTGGAGCCCCGGGCTATGATAACAAATCAAAGGCCGCCCAGACCCAATTCCGTGCCAGCCAGGACTGTTCCAGACGCAAGGAGAGGGGACCAACTCTCGGGACACCCCACGGAACAGCCAACGGGACAACCCACGGAACAGCCCTCAGAACCACCGAGAGCGGTACACGGCGGCAACTGGTAACTGCTTTGTCCATTGACTTTAATAATAGGGATATTCACCGTATTCCCACAGGCAAATATGGACCTAAAGGTGCTCCTTCAGACATTTTGATTATGGGTGATTCTCTTAATGGGCCAAAAGAAATCTTTGTTGTTCCGGAAGTGCTGACAATTCAGCCAGGTCAGGAGATCCTGGTTCAGGTATTTTGCATGGACTCACTATTTTTTCTTTCTAAGGGAACTCCAATTGCTCAAGCCTTTTTACTCCCAAAGAGTCACAGGGAACAGATTCCCCTCAACCCTACAGCGATGTGGGCACAAGTCATGGGACCGTCCAAGCCTACAATCGAATGCGGCATCACTTGCAAAGGAGAGAAGACCCACCTGCCAGGGATGCTGGACACCGGTGCTGACGTGACCATCATCGCCCGTTCAGATTGGCCAGCACACTGGGACCTACAACCTGTCACAGGCGTGATTACTGGGATTGGTGGAAGTATGGTTTCCATGAGAAGCAAAAACAACCTTCTTGTTGAAGGACCTGAAGGCAAGTTAGCAACGATCCGACCATTCGTGGTAAGGGCCCCCATCACCCTTTGGGGCCGAGATGTTCTATCCCAGTGGGGAGCTTCTCTACGTATTCCCACCCAGGATTTCTAACTGGGGCCACTGAGGTTTGCGCACTGCCAGACACACCTCGTCTCACCTGGAAGAGCAACACCCCAGTCTGGCAGGAGCAGTGGTCCCTGAAAAAGGCCAAACTGCACATCTTAAATGAACTGGTGGAGGAACAACTCAAGAAAGGGCACATTGTGGAATCCGACAGCCCTTGGAATTCTCCTGTATTTGTTCTACCAAAGCCTGGGACAAACAGGTGGAGACTTCTCCACGACCTTCGCAGAATCAACGAAATCGTCGAGGACATGGGCCCTCTTCAGCCTGGCCTGCCCTCCCCATCGATGCTGCCTAGGGATTGGACACTTGCTATCATAGACATTAAGGACTGTTTCTTCAGCATCCCTCTGCACCCTGAGGATGCTCCAAGATTTGCTTTCTCCGTTCCCTCCATTAACAAGGAGGCCCCGCTTAAAAGATATCATTGGCTTTTTCTTCCTCAAGGACTCAAATCCTCGCCTAGCATTTGCCAGCGATATGTAGCTCACATCCTGTCTCCCATTCGGAAATCATTTCCAGACGCTATCATCTATCACTATATGGATGACATTCTGGTGTGCGCTTCAAACAAGGCTTATTTAGACACTACAGTTAAAAAGACTATTGAAGCCATAGAAAAGGCAGGAATGGAGATTCGTGAGGACAAAATCCAGTACACTGAGCCATGGACTTACCTTGGAGTCCAGATTCGGGAAAGGACTATTGTTCCCCAGCAGATTGTGATCAAAGATGACCCAAAAAACCTGAGAGACTTACACAGCCTGTGCGGATCCATTAACTGGGTACGTCCACTGCTGGGACTTACAACTGAGGACCTTGCTCCCTTGTTCAATCTCCTTCGCGGACCCAAAGATCTGAACTCTCCCTGCACTCTCACAGAGGAAGCCAGAGGTGCCATCGTCAAAGTCCAGGAAGCCCTGTCTTCACGCAAAGCCCATCGCTATGAGCCCAGCCTGCCTTTCCAGTTCGTTGTTCTGGGAAAAGCACCTCGATTTCATGGACTGATCTTCCAGTGGGACCATCAGCTGCGAGACCCTTTGTTGATACTGGAATGGATTTTTATAAGTAGCCAGCCTACAAAGACTCTTACCACCTACCAGGAGGTGATAGCACATTTAATAAAAAAAGCCAGGGCTCGCCTTTGCTCCCTTTCAGGATGTGATTTTGAATGTATATACCTGCCTATAACTCTTAAGGACTTTGAGGATTTATTTCAGACCAACGCAAGCTTGCAGGTTGCCTTGGACAGTTATACGGGTAGGATCTCAGCACATATCCCAGAACACAAACTTTTTAACAAAAATGAAACTTTTCATTTGATTCCTAAGCAAATCCAAAGCAGAAAGCCTCTCAAAGCTCTAACTCTCTTTACAGACGGCTCTGGGTCCTCTCACAAATCAGTGATTACTTGGAGAGACCCTCAAACACAAGATTGGCAGTCTGATGTACAAGTGGTGGAAGGATCACCACAGATTGCAGAATTAGCAGCCGTTGTCAGAGCCTTTGATAAATTTAAAAGCCAACCTTTCAATTTGGTGACAGACTCTGCCTATGTTGCAGGCATAGCTATGAGAGCAGAACATGCACTTCTTAAGGAAGTTTCTAATCCAAAGTTGTACCAACTGATCTCTAAATTAATAAAGCTGATTTCCAACAGAAAGCAACCTTACCACATAATGCATGTGAGGTCACACACGGACCTCCCAGGTTTTGTTGCAGAAGGCAACAGAAAAGCAGATGCATTAGCAATGACAGTACAAACTGCTAATGTTCCTGACATCTTCTCCCAGGCAAAGTTGTCACACGCGTTTTTCCATCAAAATGCACCTGCCCTTATGAGAATGTTTAAACTCTCAAAGGAGCAGGCAAAGGCAATTGTAGCTACATGCCCTAATTGCCAAAGCTACCAAATACCATCTATGGGGACGGGAGTCAATCCCAGAGGTCTGAATAGCTGCCAGCTGTGGCAAACAGATGTAACTCACTTTGCACCTTTTGGAAAGTCAAAGTATGTGCATGTATCGGTTGACACGTTTTCAGGAGCTGTATTTGCATCAACGCATGCAGGAGAAAAGTCCACGCACGCAATAAAACACTTTCTCCTTGCTTTTGCCACTCTGGGTGTACCAAAGGAGATTAAAACAGATAATGGACCAGCCTATACCTCCAACATGTTAAAGGAGTTCTTCAATGAATGGGGCATAGTGCACAAGACCGGCATACCTGTAAACCCCACAGGACAATCCATCGTGGAAAGGACACATCAAACCCTCAAAAGAGTCCTCGAGCAACAGAACAGGGACACAAAGGCCACAACTCCAGTGGAAAGACTCTGTAAGGCTCTCTATGTCATCAACTTCCTGAACTGTACAGCATCAGAGCCTGACCCACCAATTCTTCGCCACTTTGCAAATACCACCCAAGCAAAGCTCGCTGAGAAGCCACCTGTGCTCGTAAAGGACCCTGAAACACACCAGATTTCTGGGCCTCACCAGTTGATCACCTGGGGTAGAGGGTATGCATGCGTGCTATTATCATCTGGTCCAAGGTGGTACCCAGGAAAATATGTGAAACCATACTTAGGAACTGCAAACACTACTTCTGCAGATGGAGACAAGAACTCTCCTGAAGCAAACATAAGACCACCTCAGAACCAAACCAGCTCCGCCTGGAGACGAAGACGTCGCCGAACATCCACAAACACAAGAACAGATCGCCCCATCACAAGACAGCAGACAAGACAGAAAGTTAAAAATAGTCTGCTGTACCAGGCCATAGGTAGCCTTAACACTGAAGTGTTCTCTGAATGATGTGTTATTACACTGTGTTTTGTATTCTAAAAAATCCTTTTACTTCCCTCATCCTAACCCTTAAAACCTCTAACCCCCAAACCACTCCTCCTTCCTTAGTGTAGCTTAGAAATTAAAAGAAAAGGGGGGGGAGGAGGGGGGAACACAGAAAAGAACAAGGCAGAAATCACTCTCATCATAAAGATAACAATTGTGCTTATATTCCCTATCAGAAGCCCTATTCCTGCCCAAAGATGAAAAATTTCTCCGTCGGTGCTGTTCTCACCGCTGCCTGGATGCTCGTCACCGTACCGTGCGCCCTTGGCTGGATTAGTCCACAGCCTAGCCATAATGTTTGGGTAACTTTAGCAAAAACATTAAAACAGGACAACATGTGCTTGTCAATGGGAAGCATTGATAACCCACTTTCTACTTGTCTAGTAGGAATTCCCTTTGTAGCAGACGACTGGCCTGTCTATAACTCAGAGCTCCTCCGCACCACAGGTAAGAGACCCAATGTGGCTGATACTTGGGATGAGTGGACAAAAATTCTATCAGATGCTGGAGAGGAACCCCAAGAATTGGAACTGTTGGGGTCCTCCAAAGCCACATATTGTATCAAATTTTACTTTAGACGACCAAAAAATGATTGGCCAGAAATTGACCAACACAAAAACACATATAGGAAAAATGTGTCACCAATGAACAAAGCCTATAACCCTCATGATTGGTGCAATTATACGGCTCGTGCGATCTCGGTATCTTCCCTCCATCCCAAAGTATTACCCAAGGGAATGTTTCTCATCTGTGGTGACAGAGTGTGGGCTGGAATCCCCTCCCGACTCCAGGGAGGTCCCTGTACCCTAGGAAGACTTTCTACTCTTACTCCAAATATCACCCTGTTACATATGTGGAAAAAGGAAAATGAATTAAAACGCCTGAAAAGGTCCTACACTGAATTTGAGGAAAATTGTGATCCTAAATTGTATGACTGGAATAAACCTAAAAAGGTTGCTGTCTCACTGTTTTTACCTTGGGTAGCTGCTGCTAAAGCCCTCGGTGAAATCAGTCACCTTGGGTGCTGGCTCAGCAAACAAGCTAATGCCACATCTGCAGCCCTGAGTGATCTTTTAAAGGATGAAGAAACCACCAGACAGGCTTCGCTCCAAAATCGAGCAGCAATTGACTTCCTGCTGCTTGCCCACGGACACGGATGTGAGGACTTTGAAGGAATGTGCTGCTTCAACCTCTCCTCACGTTCAGAATCTATCCATGCAAACATCCACAAACTGAAAGATCTCGTGAAGGACTTGAAAGTGGAAAGAATCCCGGACTGGGTCAATGAACTTTTTGGGAGATGGGGATTAACAGGATGGGCTGCATCTTTGGTTAAGGGAATGTTGATAATTCCTCTTGTTATTGTTATTGTACTAGCTATGTTCTCATGCCTTGTCCACTGCTTCAGAAGAACCATAGCAAGTGCCTTTTTTGTAAAAACAGAAAGTGGAATTGCAGTAGATGCCACAGGGCCTGCCAGGCCACCTTGGAGAATTTAAACAATAGGATTGCTGACACAGCAGTCCAGAGATGACCTAATCCTGGACCCACAATGTATATTTGTACCCTTATAAGGAAAAAACCTTATTGATCCTTCTATTGGTCACTTATGAAACCTTTAACCTGTATCCCATTGGTCAAGTTTGGATCCTGGCCAAGGGTATATATGTAGCATACTGTAACCTATTAAGTTAGAAGAAGAATTGCTCCGGATCTTTCACGTACTCCTGAATAAACATCTCCAGTGGAACTGCCGGCATCTCCTTCTCCTCTCTCTGCTCTGCCTGAGCTACACCCGGGGAAGCCAAGCCTAGCAGCACCTAAACCCTAAAGAGCTGAGATCCCTGAGCTGTTATCACTACAAAGAGCTGTTATCACGCTGCAGGCTGAAGGCTCCCCGTGGTTCCGGGACCAAGCGGGCTGGACTCCAGGGCTCTGTCCTTTCCTGGGATAGAGTCCCGGGCCAACGCCAGCTACTGAGACCCCCGAAAGGCTCCACCAATAGGGACTGATGGACAGCAGGCTGGACATGAGGCAGCAGTGTGCCCAGGTGGGCAAGAAGGCCAATGGCTCCTGGCCTGGATCAGGAATGGTGTAGCCAGCAGGAGCAGGGCAGGGATTCTTCCCCTATGCTCAGCACTGGTTGGGCAGCCCCTCGAGTGCTGTGTCCAGTTCTGGGCCCTCAAATTTAGGAAGGCCATGGAGGGGCTGGAGCGTGTCCAAGAAAGGGCAGCAAGGCTGGGGACGGGTCTGGAGCACAAGTCCTGTGAGGAGTGTCTGAGGGAGCTGCAGTTGTTTATCCTGGAGAAGAGGAGGCTCAGGGGACACAAGGCAGTGTCAGGGCACAGGTTGGACTTAATGATCTCCAAGGTCTTTTCCAAACTTGCTGATCCTGTGATTCTCTGAAACCACCCTTGGAGCAGTTGCAGGAGGAGCCCTGGGCCTCCTCTTCAGCAGCTCCAGCAGCCCAGGTCCCTCAGCTTCTCCTGCCAGCCCCAAAGCCCATCCTGTCAGTCCTGCAGAGCCTCTGCAGCTGCTCCTCACTGCCCAGAACAGGGAGCCCCAGAGGCAGACACAGCAGCCCAGATGTGCCTCCCTGGCCTGGGGTGCCTCTGGCAAGGGAGCAGCACCAGGCACTGCAGGAGCCTGCAGACAATTCCTGCAGAACTTGTAGGATGATCCTGCTCCCCAAGGGACGTTCCCATGGTGCCAAGTCAGGAACTGCAATGGGGAGTGGGGCCAGAGAGGAAAGGGCAAACAGGGATGGGCTGTTTGCAGGGGAGGGAAGAGGGGTGGGCAATGGGAAGAAATTTGTACCAGGAAGAGTAAAGAAAGCAAAGGTGAAGCCAAGGAAATGCTCAGGGCAGTTTGGGGGTGGCTGCCAGGCAGCCCTGGCTCTGAGCAACAGCGTCTGCAGTGGGACAGGAAACTCCCAGCTGATGGGAACAAACTTTCCGGCTGAGTGCAGAGGCCAGGACAAAGCTGAGTGGTTTCCCTGGTGTCCCCCAGCCCTTGCTGGCCCCAGGGGCTGATGGCATTTGTGCTCCCTCAGGTTCATGTCCCCACAGCACCAGCATGGGGGTGCTCCCGCCTGCTGTGTGCAATGCAAACAGGGGCTGCTGAGCCAGTGCTGCCGTGTGTGTGCCTGCAAGGATGGGGCACCTGTGTGAGCTGGGGGAGAGGCCAGGGCTGCAGAGGGGGGATGTTGTTGGCAGCTCCATCAGGACGCTCTGGGACGCTGCCCTGGGCTGTGCAGCGCACTGGGGATGGATCAGCCCCTGCTCTGCTGCTCCTTCCCGTGTGCCCCAGGGCCCTTGCAGAGCCCCAGCCATGCTGTTTGCCCCCAGCCTGCCCACGGCCAGCCTGGGGCTGCTCACGGGGGTTTTCTGTGCTGAGCATTGGCCTGGCCGTGTTCCTGAGAGAGCCTGGGCAAGGAGCCTGGAGCCCCCAGGGCCTGGCCTGAGGCGTCAGCGCTGCCCCAGCAGTGCCCATGGCCTGTCCCTGCTGCAGCCCCGGCACTGCCACCCCCAGGGCTGTGCCCGGCCCCGAGAGCACTCAGGCCCTGCAGCAACACCAGGGCCAGCAGGGCAGCGGGGCAGGGCCACGGCAGCAGCACTGGCAACACCAAGTGCTGCTGCTGCTGGGCACAGCTGCTGGGCCAGCACTGATCTGCCCCAGCTCTGCACACAGACATTGCTGCTGCAGCTCCAGAGAAGGCAACAAAAGGGCATCTCTGCAGAAAACTCTGCTGGGAGATCCTTTAGTTCCATTAACATCACCAAGAGCGGAGCCCCTCATTGACACTCTGTGGTCACAGGGAAGGTGGAGAGAAACAAAATGAGAAATGGCACAAAAAATTACATTTCTTTTTTGACAATATGAAAGAAATTGAACAAAAAACCCACAATCAAACCAACAAGAAGTATCATAGATGATTTTTATTACAATTGATTTGAAGAAATTGGCCAACAGTTCGTGTTCTTGAAACCATCCAGTCATCAATCTCCACACTGCAGCCTTGAGCTCCTGGTTCCTCAGGCTGTAGATGAGGGGGTTCAGGGCTGGAGGCACCACCGAGTACAGAACTGACAGGGCCAGATCCAGGGATGGGGAGGAGATAGAGGGGGGCTTCAGGTGAGCAATTGCTGCAGTGGTGATGAACAGGGAGACCACAACCAGGTGAGGGAGGCAGGTGGAAAAGGCTTTGTGCCGTCCCTGCTCAGAGGGGATCCTCAGCACAGCCCTGAAGATCTGCACATAGGAGAAAACAATGAACACAAAAGAACCAAATGCTAAAGAAATGGAAAACACAAGTAGCCCAAATTCCCTGAGGTTCAAGTGTGAACAGCTGAGCTTGAGGATCTGTGGGATTTCACAGAAGAACTGGCCCAGGGCATTGCCATGGCACAGGGGCAGGGAAAATGTATTGGCTGTGTGCATGAGAGCATTGAGAAAGCCACTGGCCCAGGCAGCTGCTGCCATGTGGGCACAAGCTCTGCTGCCCAGGAGGGTCCCGTAGTGCAGGGGTTTGCAGATGGACACGTAGCAGTCGTAGCACATGATGGTCAGGAGGAAATACTCTGATCCAAGGAAGAACAGAAAGAAAAAGAGCTGTGCAGCACATCCTGTGTAGGAGATGTCCCTGGTGTCCCAGAGGGAATTGTGCATGGCTTTGGGGACAGTGGTGCAGATAGAGCCCAGGTCAGTGAGGGCCAGGTTGAGCAGGAAGAAGAACATGGGCGTGTGCAGGTGGTGGCCGCAGGCTACGGCGCTGATGATGAGGCCGTTGCCCAGGAGGGCAGCCAGGGAGATGCCCAGCAAGAGGCAGAAGTGCAGGAGCTGCAGCTGCCGCGTGTCTGCCAATGCCAGCAGGAGGAAATGCCTGATGGAGCTGCTGTTGGACATTTCCTATGGTGCCTTAGTATGAATGGGGAACTGTAAAACAAGTAATCATGGAATAGTTGGGTTTGGAGAGGACTTTAAATATGCCAGCACAGCCTGGGGGCACTTTCCCCCCACTGCCTGCCCAGGGCTCTGCTGCCTGGAGCTGTCCCTGCCAGCAGCTGCTGCCCTGTGCCCAGGGCTGGGCCCTGCCAGTGCTGCCAGAGCCCAGCCTAGCCCTGGGGGCTCAGCTCTGCCCTGCAGACCCCTCCCAGCTCAGGCACTGCCCAGGGGCAGCTCTGGCTCTGCAGGCTCTGATGGCAACATCAGAGTAACCCTGAGGAGGCTGGAAAAGTAACACTGATGCTGCCTTAAAGGGGCCCTGTGCTGATTTCAGTCAATGCCAGCTTTATTCAGATCTGAGAGAAAATTTTATCCTTTTCTCAGCTTGAACTGAAAGATGAATATCTCAGGGTAATTTCCCATCCAGGCAACCCAAAGCTGTAAATGAAAAATCAGGATTTTCCCTTTTATGCAGCCCCTTCCTCTCTGTGCTCCCTGTATAACATACTTTGAAATCATTTGCATACTGGGAGCAGTCCTAAACAATGCAGCATCCTCCCACACAAGGAGAACACTTCCCAGCCTTACCAGCTGTCTCCTCCCACCCAAACCTTGTCCCCCAGTGCTGGGAGAAGCTGCCAGGGCTGGCTGAGAGCTGTCCCTGGCAGGCAGCAGAGTCCCTGCCCCAGCACAGCGCCCTGGGCTGCAGGACCCTGCTCTGCAGGACAGCCCTGGACACCCCTGGCTGCTCTGCACAAGAGACAATCAGAGAATGTACTCACAGGCTCTGCAGGCATTGGCATGTTCCAGCTTCAGGAGATCACTCCAGGAGCTGCAGCTGCATTGTCCTGCAGCCAGAGGTTCCTGTGCCAAGGGCTGGCAGTGATTGTGCCCCAGGCACTTCTCAGCCCCTTCCCAGCCCTGACTGATTGAAGCTCTCTGTGCCTCTGTGCTGTGCCCGGGCTGGCTGCAGGCAGTGCCCCAGCCCTGCTGGGCTGGCAGAAGAGCTGCTCATCAAGAGAAATGTGCTTTTGAAGCTCTTCTTGGTTACCAGGAGCTGCCTCTGTGCCAGGAGCCCAGCCCAGCTCAGCAGCACAGACACAGCACAAGGACTTTAATGAGCCTCTGGGGCTTTGTGCTCAGGCCCTGAACATCAGTCCCTCAGAGGGAGCTGAAGAAACCTCTCCAGAACTCCAAGTCAGAATCCAACTCCAAAGTTTCTTGGACTTTAATGGGTCCCACTGAGGGACACGACTCAAAAAGTGTCCCCAGGCCTGTTGCCTTCCGATTTCGAAGGCAAGGCGACCTGGTTTAAAAGGACAGCACGGTGACCCTAAATTATCCTTGGGCCACTCGGGCTAAAGACCACGCTTTCACCAACATGGTGGACGGTCAAATAGGCTTTATTATCTTTGTCCTAGGGGTTTTATAGTTCGGGGCGTTTCCTACGTCAAAAAGGGGCTGGGGGTTAGTACAGGGTGGTACTGGTATCTCCTATGTTAGGGGGGGTTGCATGCCTGGTTACATTCCGAGGGTGATCCTTATCTCTGGGAGGAGGGAGGAGAGGGTTCTTGCAGCCTTCCGTAACATCCCGTAATCTTCCGAAACGCCTGTCCCTGCCACATCTCCCCCCCTCTCTCCCATAAATGAGCGAGGTAGTTACATACATATATATATATATAGGTACTAAATGAGGTAGAAGGTTGGGGTTTAACAAGGAAAGGGTTTTTGGGGAATCTGAGTAAATTTCTGCCGGGTGAGTTTTCTCATGACCGGCAGTGTTCTTGATAAGTTCACAGCATCTGTTGCCGTCCTACGAAAAAGATATCAGTCCGTTCCAGGCGGCTCCGAACAAATGAGACCAGCTTGTTCAGCAGGCACGGTCCGAAGGTAACAGCTAAAAGCAGCATTGCCAGCGGACCTGCTAGGGTAGAAATCAGAGTGGTTAACCACGGTGATCGGTTGAACCAGGATTCGAACCAGCCCTGCTGGGCTTCTCTATCTTTTTGTCTCTGAGCCAGCCTGTTTCGGAGCTCTGCCATGGAGTCTCTGACAACTCCTGTGTGGTCTGCATAGAAGCAGCACTCCTCTTTCAGGGCAGCACACAGGCCTCCCTGCTGCATGAACAGGAGGTCTAGACCTCGCCTGTTCTGCAGGACCACCTCTGAAAGTGAGGAGACTGACTTCTCCAGAAAGGATATGGATTTCTCGATTCTCTGTAGGTCTTCATCGACGGTCATTTGCAGCTGGGACAGTCCTTGGTGCTGAGTCGCTAGGGCCGAGACACCTGTTGCTGTTCCAGCAGCTCCCAAGCCCAGTAACATTGCTATGGTTATACCTGTCAATAATTCTCTCTTGTGGAGCCGGCTGGGTTCTTCGAAAAGGTGATACACCTCTTCATCTGAGTGGTACAGGACCCTAGGGACAATCAGAACTTGGACACAGAAGTCGTTAGAATCACTGAATTTGGCAAGGAACACACAGGGACTCACCCCAGATTTCTGACACACCCACATGCCAGATGCGGAGGGGACCACCCACTTATTATTTTTCCTGTCAGGCTTGACTATTTCGGTACAGACGTCTCCTCTCCGCTTAGCCAGGGTTGCATTGCCAAAGCATTTGCCCCGACCTGTGACTTGGCTCAGGGTGATTCCTTTTCGGGGTGTGTCCCACCTGCACTGGTGAGGAGCATCGGCTGTGGAATAACTAAAGGGGGTATCTAAAGCGACTCCTTCATAAAAGGGGGGTTTAACATCATAACAAAGCCAACAGGAGTCAGTTAGGTTAGGGTTAGATTCATTCAGGGATAAAAAGGTGGCCTCTAACATACGAAGGATAGGGTTAGGATCTGACCCGCCTGAGCGGTCTATCTGGAAGGCTTCCACGTCGCCAGCTGGGACGTCGGTGTCCTTTGTGGGTGAGGTTTTGGGATGGGTTATGTTTCTGAATTTCTGCATGCTTTTAATCACTTTGTTGGGTCCAACTGCTCGGGGTGCCGATGGTCGGAACCTGGTAATTTGCACATTCACCCACTGTTTTGACCCTTGAAGGACCACTGTCCACGCTTTGCCCAGCGTCCAGCTGGGATGATTTGGCTGTAAAACTGTCATGTTGTAATGAGTGCATTTTCGAATTCTGGTGATTTTGTGTCGGTTCCGATAGTAACTTCCCTGAAGGAAGACAGGTGTTTTGCATCTTGCAGGTGCCCAGGTAAATTGTAGGAACTTGTCGGGATATTGTGGGTCCCACCCAGGCCCTGACGGCCTGGCATCCGTAACTATTGTTTCGCAGCCCCAGTGCCCACAATATCCCCACCCTGGTTGGCTACAGTAGCTCCTTCCTGGGTTTGAAGCTGGGCACCAGTAGGATAGGTACATGTGTGTGGCGTGTGGAGAATGGGGGTCTACCTTTGGTTGTCCTGGAAACAAGTCGGTAACGCGAAGCACAAATGATGGGGTGTTCGGTGTGGTGATGTCTTTGAGCATCTTATTGTCAGTGAGATGTTGCATGACCCACCTGAATGGCTGATGGGGGTAGTGGTCTGAGCTGGCTTGTCCCCTGGCAACAAGCCCCAGCAGCAATATCACACAGAAGCACTGTTGCTGCTTGGGTCTCACCCTTGGGGGTTTCTCAGGTGCTGTCTGGCGACTCGCCGGTCTGTCACTCTCCGGTCTGTCACTTTCCTCCGGAAGGGGAGAGTACGCATCTCGAGGGCGTCCTATTAGCATGTCCTGTAAACAGAAACTCACAATTCACATCAGTATCCTCCTGCTCACTGCGCAGGTCAGGCTTGACAGATTTCAGCGGACACCACCTAATTTTGCCGTCCTTTTTGACAGCT
>WSPJ01000037.1:0-109365 GCA_009764595.1 Geothlypis trichas
CCACAAACCAATCCCCAAGTGCCAACATCACCACAGAAGATGGGAGACAAGAAGAAGAAAGAAGCAGCGTGAGACACGCCCCGATTCCTCCATCTTGTCTCCATAACCCCCCTGTACCAAAATCCTAAAATATGTATTTCACCCTGTGAATGCGTAATCCCTCCACCACTTAAACTGTGGTCATTCTCATGTCCTCATACACACCCTCTGAAGGGTCAAATTGATCTTGAATGATCAGAGAGATTCATGCAGCACATTCCTTCAAATTCCTCGCAGCCATGTCCATGAGCGAGCAACAGATAATCAATCGCCGCTCTATTTTGGAGAGTTGCCTGTCTCACACTGCTTATGTCTTTTAACATGTCACTCAGTGCGACAGAGACGGATTGAGCATGTTTGCTCAACCAGCAACCCATGCGGTCCAGTTGAGTCAAGGCTACCCCTGCTGCTGCTTGGGGTGAGAAAATTGCTGCTGCAATTCTGCTTGCCCTGTCCCGAGTGTACACTTCGTCATTACAATCTACATCGTAATGTTGTAATGATCTTTTCTCTTTCTGTTTTTGTTTTCCCATTGGCTTTGAATCTGGTGATAATATTGAAATTTTTCTAATGCTGCATGGACCTCCCTTGACGTTTTCAGGGATACCGTACCAAATTCTGTCCCCACAAATTAAAAACAGTCCTCTTGGCAATTGCACTGGTACCTGGAGTGACCCTCTGGTTGTCATCTCAGTGTGTATCACACCAAGCTGATGCATTTCTGTAAAATTCATGGTTGGGAGTAACATCAATGGTCTTATTTACTTTCATTGTATTTGGGATCTCAAGCTGCATGCACAGCTCCATTGTCATGGACCCGAAAATATCCAATTCCTGAGGTTCAGTGGAAGCCACAGGAAGAAGATGGACCCAAGCATACCATTCATTCACAGGATCTTTAACAACCTGTGAAATTTCAACCAAAGAATGTCCTGGAATCGGCCACTCATCCGCTGGCAATCCAACCAAGCATGCAGAAAATGGTTTCCCTGGCCTTGAATGTGTCAGGCAGATACTATCTAAATCTGCTGCCTGAGCTAAAGTCTCCCAAACATTCATCTTTGGTTGATTTACAGGTAAATTTTCCTTTGTCACTTAACACAACGAATGAAGAGATGAGGTACACGAGCATTAAGCAGCTCATGACTTCACTCTTGTAAAAAACCATTGTTATCTTTTTCCTTAAAATACCAAAGTAAAACCCCCAAAGTTTTTATATTTTTATTTCTCTTCTGAGTTGATTGTAGACTGAACCTCTTCCTCCGTTTGAGTGCCAGTCTCTCTGCTCTTGGGATCAGCGCTCTCTCGTTCTTGTGCCCGAAATGGTTTCACGTGCCGCGCCGACACCCACTTCAGACCTCGCTCTGTGGAAACACAAGCGAAACCCTTGCCCCAAGTGATTAGTTTGAAAGGGCCTTCAACCTGTCCTGTCTCTGGGTTCCTGATCAAAACCAAAGGATTCTCCCTTAGTTTTGCCTGAGAGCTGTTCAAAAAATGTCTCAAGATTGGTGGATTAGGCTCTGAAGACGAACTATTAAGAAAATTCAACACATACAGCGCTTTATTTAGTTTCATGTGAGGCGTCGCCTCAGGCTCCCCCCTCTTTTGTCTATCTAGAAGGGATTTCAGGGTATGATGAGTTCTCTCAATGATCGCTTGACCTGTGGGTGAATGTGGAATACCAAATGTATGTTTGACCCCCCACCTTTTCAAGAACCTGTCAAGCACCCTGCCTGTGTATGTTGGGCCATTATCTGTTTTTATCTCTTGAGGCACACCTAATGACGCGAATGCTTGTAAAAAATGCCGACAAGCGTGTTCTGCTGTTTCACCTGCATGTGCTGAAGCAAAGACTGCTCCTGAGAATGTATCTACTGAAACATGGACATTCTTGAGCCTCCCAAAGATGGATACTTTGTGACATCTGCTTGCCACAGTTGAAGACTTTCCAGTCCTCGTGGATTGACTGCCCCTGTAGAAGCAGGTGGTTGCACAAGCTGACAATCTGAACAAGCACTAATGATTTCTCTCACCTCTGTTTTTGTGAGACGAAAGGATTCCATCAGCACTTGTGCATTTTGATGACAAAATGCATGACTCAGTTTTGCTTGCTCAAAAATGTCCGGAAGTGTTTGTGAAATAGGCATTGTCAATCTGTCTGCCTGAGCATTCCCCGCTGCTAGAAATCCCGGAAGTGTTGTGTGAGCCCTGATGTGAGTGATGAAGTATTTATGTTCTCTGTCCTCTAGCAATGTTTTCATGCTCACTAGATACGAATATAAAACTTCATTGTTGGCCTCCTTCAAAAGCGAACCCTCCAATTGTCTGACCACACCCGCAACATATGTGGAATCTGTGACCAAATTGAGTGGTTGCTTGAACAACTGAAATGCTCGGACAACAGCCGCCAATTCCACAATTTGTGGAGAGCCTTGAATCGTCTTCACATTTGAGTCCCATTCCCCAGTCTTTGAGTTCTTCCACGTGATCACTGACTTGTGTGTCTTCCCTGAGCCATCTGTGAACACTGTGATCCCGTCCAGAGGTTCTTCACTCATTCTTGGTTTCGCTCTGTAGCATATTCGTGACTGCAACACTCTGTGCTGCAGGAAATTAATTGTACAAGTTCTTGGAAACGCTAACAATGCAATCAGCAAGTCTTTCGACTTCTGCATCGCCCAATCAAAATAATCTTTTTTCAAAGGTAGATGGATAATCAAGAATTCCTTTCCTGTCATCGTCAGCAACCTTGTTCTTCCCTTTATGATGATTTGTGCCGCCATCTCCAGGTCTGTAAGAATTGTTTTTGAAGGCTTGTGAGGCAAGAAAATCCACTCTATGATTATTAGAGGATCTTTTTGAGATGCATCCCACTGAAAGATCAGACCATGGAATTGTGTTTTCTCTCCCATCACTGCCAACTGAAAAGGCAAAGATTCCACGAAGCGATGTGCTTGCCTCTTTTGAATTGCGTCTGTGACCTTCTCTAACTCTTTTCTTGCTTCTCTTGTGAGTGTTCTGGGAGATCGGATGTCTGTGTCTCCTCTCAACAGATCGAGCAACGCTGGAATGTCACTGTTTGTGATCCCTAAAATTGGCCTCATCCAGTTGATCTCTCCTAATAATTGTTGTAAATCATGCAGATTGTTTACTTTTGTGCTGACTTCCATCTTCTGAGGCCTTATCCTTTTCTCCGAGATCTTCCACCCTAGATATTTCCAAGGCGCGACCTCCTGGATTTTTGAAATGCTGATTTCCAGACCTGCCTTTTGCACTTCTGCAATTACACAGTCACGAGCCTTTTGCAGCTCCTGTTGTGTTGATGCTGCAATGAGCAAATCATCCATATAATGAATGATCTTCACCTTCGGGAATTTCTTCCGCGCTGGTGACAAAGCTCGTGCCACGTACCATTGACAGATTGTTGGAGAGTTCTTGAGACCCTGAGGAAGGACGACCCAATGGTACTGCTGCAGAGGTGTTTCCCTGTTAATACTCGGAACAGAAAAGGTAAGCCTTGGCGCATCATCTGGATGAAGTGGAATACTGAAGAAACAATCCTTGATGTCAATGACCACCAGTGGCCAATCTCTGGGGATCATTGAAACTGATGGAAGTCCCAGCTGGAGAGGACCCATGTCTTCGAGAACCTCGTTGATCTTCCTGAGATCATGCAACAGTCTCCATTTGCCTGATAACTTTTTCTTGATGACGAACACTGGAGAATTCCAAGGGCTGTTTGTTGGTTTGATGTGTGCCTTCTGCAATTGTTCTTGGACCAAGTCTTTCAGTGCACTCAATTTTTTTCCGCTCGAGGGGCCACTGATCCACCCAAACTGGATCATTGGTCTTCCAATTTAACTTCAATGTGGCGAGTGCTGCAGTGACCCCTACTAAAAATCCACTTCGATCTTCGTACCCCACTGTGCCAAAAGATCTCTTCCCTGAACCGTGATCGGCTTTTGCACAACAAAAGGATGAATGATCGCCGTTTTGTCTCCTGGTCCTGTGACGACAATGGAATTCTCACTCTGCAGACACAGAGAAGCTCCCCCTATGCCTGAGAGAGATCCCAAGGGCACAATCAAGCTCCAATCATGGGGCCAAAAGACGTAAGATATTACTGTGATGTTTGCCCCAGTGTCGAGCATTCCTCTGACTGCTATTGTTTTGTTTCCACAAGTCAATCTGCAATAAGTGTGGGTCGGTCTCGACCTATGTGTTTTATCCATGTAGTATGAATTTCAATGTGCTCTTTCAACGGAAACCCTTCCCTGTCGAAAATTGACATGACTTCTTCAATGGTGTGTGGTCGCAAGGCGAAAACTCTTGCAACTTGAGTGTTTTCTGCCACAGTCAATGGTGGACGGAGAGCTCTTGCCAAAACTGTCAATTCCGTATTCTTGTCCGCTGTAATAACTGTCGGATAAACAATGAGACCAATGATACTACTTTTGTCCAAACCTACAATGAAAAAATCCTGTTTCTTGTATGAATCCCCGCAAATACCTGTTGGTATTTCGGCATGACTTTCATCCAAAAAACATACTGCTTTAGAGGCTGCCAGTGTGCACTGTGCTCCTGGTGGGAGGAGTTCTGGATCACCTGGGAATCGGCTGAGGACTTTGCTGAGGGCGTCTGCTTGACGTTCTCCAATGACCGTCCTGCTTGATCTTGTGTCATCGCCATCACTTGTGTCTGCACATGCTGACGATTTCCCACGCTCCTTCTCCCGTTTCCCGGATGCGGTAGAGGATTTCCTTCCATGTCCGTCTGCGAATAACATTCTTTTACAGAGTGCCTTCCTCTTCCACATCGTGCACAAAGTGCCTTTTGCAGCTTTGGTGTTTGCACTGGTACATGTGCCTGTGGATAATTCCTCTTCATGTGTCCAAACGCTCCACACTTGTAGCATTGTCCTCCCGATGGGTTATTCTTCTTCTGTTGGATGGTTGCAAGAACTTTGTTCATCATCTCATTCTGTTGTTGAAGTATTTTCTCCAGCATATTTTCTTCCGACTGCTTTTCTGAGCGTTCTTTTGTTTGTCTTTCCCATTCTTCTCTGAGCTCGTCCCTCACGATCGACGCAACATGCTGAGGTGTCCCCACCTTGCTGCATGCCTCCACCATTTCTGCCAAGGATGGCTGTCCTGGCATTGCACTGATGACCCGTCGGCAATCCGGGTTGGCGTTGGCGAATGCTAAGTTCTCCACAATGGGTTGTTTGGCCCGCTTATTTATCACTTGCTGATCCACAGCTTGGGTGAGTCGATCTATAAATGCTGAATAAGGTTCTGTGGGACCTTGCCTGATGCATGAGAATGGGACATCTGGAGTTCCTGCTGGAGCAATCTGCACAATTGCTCTTCATGTCGCCTCCTTGATGTCACTCAACACTCGTCTTGGCAGTCGTACTGCTTGCTCTGCTGGATTGTCATCTGGAGGATCCCCTGCTAACTGTGCTTCTGTGAGGTTTGCGTTTGGCCCACCTTGATAGCTGTTCCTCAACTCTGCGAGATACCTTCGCCATCTTCTTTCCCAGATGAGATTCTGTGTGTCTGTGAGAATCACTGACACAAGGCTTCTAATATCAAATGGTGTGAGGTCATACGAATTGAATGTTCGCCTCAGGAGTTGTTTGAAGAACTGCGAATTCAGCCCATAGGTTTTCACTGCCTTTGCTAGGTCTTTAATTACTTCATGACCCATTCTTTCCCACCTTGGATTTTGTCCTTGTGCATCATATGTCACTGGCATTGTCAGATCTCCTGATCCTTGAAGTAAATCCTTTTCCTTTGACAACTCTTTTCTAATATGATCCCAGTCCATTGTCTCCACTGGCTGTTGTTCTTCCTCTTCTGGAAGCTCCATTGGCAGCTGCATGCACAATGGGACTGTGGAGGTCATCGGTGATTCCTTGGTTTGCATTTTTTGCCTTGAGGTCTTTGGCCTTGCTCCCAATTCCGTATAAGAAGGTTGAAATTCTCGTTGTTTTGTCTTTTTTGCTGTGTCGAGTGAATGCAGAAAGCTCTTTGCTGCTTCTGCTGCTGAGAACATCCATGCTGGAATTCCCTCCGATGCTGTGATTTGTATTATATTTCCGTCTTGTATTTGTGTTTCATCTAAAGTCTCTTCAAATTCACGAACTCCTGAAGTTGAAGGATAATTCATTTGTTGTTTTGTTGTTGTCCCCTTTGATGTAGTCTTCTTTTTATATGTTGTTGGAAAAAACTGCTGCATTGTTGCAGTCTCGCCATGAGACGGCGTTGTGGCTCTGCCGAGCAGGCTTGGCGCGTCCTGCAGTGTGGTCATCCCCCCACTGGGTGGCGCTGTCATCTGCCTGGATGACTGTGCTGACATCACGAACTCGATCGATCCTTCCTGTTCGGTGGACTGCTGCACTTTATATTTTAATTGTTGCTGTTCCCTTTGTTTGGACCGAGTTTGCACGACTTTTGACTGAGCCAACAATGGAGATTGCATACATGAGTGTCTCTCTGGGCTGGAAGGGCTTTGAACCACAGTGGGATCGGGGCCGAGGGAGCCGGAACCGGAGAGGGGGTGGAGTCCCGGGATGTGGAACTCCGCCCACGGCCCCTCCTTGCCCAAGACGTCACAGGGGACCTGGCCCGCCTCCGACCATGCTCCGCCTTCAACCTCCGCGCGCGCGCCCTCGGGAACGCCTCCTACTGCCCCTAAACTGACATCACTGACTCTGTCCCGCTCCGCCTCCGATATCTCCTCCCTAACGTCTGGTCCTGCCCCCCCTCTCCCTCTGACGATATATCCGCATCTCCTGGTCGTGCACACGGTTTCCCTGTCACCTTTATTTTTCCCCGCGCAGCGATACGGTCCGATCTCCGCATCCCTACTTCCGGATTCGTCATCAAAGCACGCCCCTTGTGTCTAGGTATGGCGGCAGCCTGAAGCGCTGCAGTCGCCCCGGGAAAGCCGTCCGACCCTAGCGCAGGGACCCGTGCCTGCGAGTCTTCCCGAGAAGCTCCGCAAGCCTTGCCCGTCTTGCGCACTTGTGCGACAGGGTCTGGCGTCGCTCCCGACGCTGCGCCCGCAAAATTCGCCGCAAAACTCACGTCCCCTGTGAACCAGCACCGCCGGCTCCGCTCCCGCCACGTCACTGCTGCGAGAAAGCGCTCCCCCCCACCCCGAACTGATTCTGAGTCCCTCCGACTCTGCTTTCGCTCCCAACCCCTGTTCCCCAGGCTCCTGCGGATCGCGGGGCGGTGTCCCTTTGGGACAGCCCAAATCCTCCATCTCACTCGGGGAAAACCTTAGTTCATCTGTGTCACTATCGGACACGAAGGAACACGAACACACCGCTCTCAAGGTGAAGGAAAAAAGGGACGTTTATTTTTCTGACTCCTATATTTATAGTTTTACAAAGATGACAGTGAATTGGAGGGTGACAGTGACACTTCTCCAATGACACTGGTTACACCAAGAGTCCATCAATTCTCTCCTCCTCCATCGAAGGAATGTAAACAATAAGTTATTTACAAGAAAGTGCGTGATAAAGTTCCTTAGAAGAATGTCAACATCAGAAGGCCTTGAGAATCTTAAAAAACCAGGGTCACATCTCACCCTTTTCTGTTTAAAAAGAAAAAAAGAAAAAGAAAATGAACAATGCAAAAAGGAAGCATGAACGATGTTCAGTGTCCATTTGTAGAGGAATCATCTGAGTGATCACTCCCATCATCTGCATCCGAGTCATCACTCAATGATTCACCCGCCTGATGCCTTTCAGGTTGGTCACGGTTTCCATCCTGCTCGTCGGCTGGATTCTGCCTCTGCGGTCACAGGTCAGGGCGAACACATTTCGAAGGTACCCAGCGTACCCCAGTATCTGTGGATACACAAGCATACCCGTGCCCCAAAGCGATAAGGTCATAGGGACCTTCCCACTGTTTGGTGACTAAATTCCGCACCCGAACCTTTGCCCGAGGCTGATGCGCCTTGTCCGCAGCCTGCAACGAGAGATGGTGATTCAAAATGACAGGGTTATCTGAGTTCTGTGGCACAGTGAGATGATTAATTGTGCACAAAGCTTTTGCCAACCGACTGTGCGGGGTTTCACCCTGCATTCCCCGTTTTTTGTTTTTGAAGAACCCGCTTCAGAGTACCATGAGCACGTTCCACAATAGCCTGACCAGTGGGAGAATGAGGGATACCAAACTTGTGTGAGACACCCCACAACTGCAGGAACTGCCGCACCTTTTGCGATGCGTAAGCAGGACCATTGTCGGTTTTCACAGCAGAAGGTGTGCCCAGAACGGCAAAGGCCTGCCTCCAGTGGGCGAGGACATCACGGGCCTTCTCCCCAGTGTGAGCCGAAGCCCACATTGCAGAGGAGAACGTGTCCACCGTGACATGCACATACTTGAACCGGCCAAACTCGGCAATCTGGGTGACATTGGTCTGCCAAAGCTCCAAGGCCCTAAGGCCCCTGGGGTTTACCCCTGCTGGCAAAGGCGGAGCAAGTGCATGGCAGTCATCACATGACTCAACAATGTCACGAGCCTCAGTTGGCGTCAGCTGAAACTGCTTCTGCAGGGTATGTGCATTTTGGTGGAAAAACCCATGCGATGCCTTGGCCTGCGCGAGTGTATCAGGCTGAGGCGCCACCCACGCTGGGTTAGCCAACTTGTCAGCCCTCGTGTTACCTTCCACAATAAAGCCTGGCAAATCAGTGTGACTCCTCACATGCAGAACATAAAAGGGATGAACCCGGGCCTGAATGGCACACCACAAGGTCTTCAGTAAATGGAACAAGGCGGGATTACTGACCTCCTTCAAAACCGAATGACCCAACCGCTGTGCGATATCAGCCACATAGGCGGAATCCGTGACCAAGTTGAAAGGTTCCTGGGAAAATTTCTCAAATGCCATGACAGCAGCCCTCAATTCAACCAATTGGGCTGACCCATCCTCATGGCCTTCCAGAACCTGCCACTCAGATCCATTCCTCCAGGTAACAATGGCCTTTCCTGTTTTCCCTGAACTGTCAGTGAAGACGGTGGGTCCTTGCACGGGTTCCTGACTATTTTTGGGCTGCAAAGAAATTTGTGTGGACTTCGCCATATGCAGTATCCTATGGCTGGGCAGATGATAAGTGATCTGCCCTGAAAAATTTTCCAGAGCACTCTGCAGGGACACACTGTTTGCAAAGCTCCAGTCAAAATCCTCCCATTGCACAAGGAGTATGATCTTTGCGGGATCCGCACCCATCAATTGCAAACACCGTTGCCGGCATTTGATTATCAAGCGAGCAATCAGCTCAAACAATGCAGTTGCCGTCTTCTGCGGCTGATGGGGCAGGAAGACCCATTCCAGAACGTGCAAGGAATCAGACCATTTGTCATTCCATTGGCCAATGATGCCTGTGGGATATGAACCTGGAGTGGTGATGAACACAGTGACATTAACGGAGGGATCAATGCAATAAACTTGGCAAGCTGAAACAGCCCCCTGAACCACCTCCAAGGCCTCACATGCCCCAGGGGTCAGTGATGCCGAATTTTGCCCCAAAAGGCGATGTAATAACTGTCTAAGAGACTCAGTTTAAGTCAGATAGACAGGAGGTATTTTATTGACAACGCGCGCGTTGGGGAAATCTCTAAAGGGATTTCCGAAGTCTTACAGCAAAAGCGTGCCTTTTATACAGTTTTAGGTTTGGGATTACATCATATTCATGCATATTCATATGGGGCGTGCCGTAGGCGGAGCGTGGGCGGAAACTTCTGTTTTGAGGGTCTTCTCGGGGGTCGTTCCGGTCGGCCATCATCGTGGGCAAGGGTCTCCGAGGAGTCTTCCTCTTTAAACTTTTGAACTTCTCTCCAAATTTGGTCCATTCCCGGTGTAGTTGGCTGAGTTCCTATACTTTGGCCAGGCTCCTAGGGTCAACTTGACATATTGGCATTAAACATGCTTTAGCTTTGGCTCTGAGTATGCTTTGTCCGGTGGTTTTCATCCTTATCTTCCTCTCCTGTCATTGTGTTCTTAGTCCCAGCCAATTTATTGCTCCGGGTGTTTCCTAAATGCTATACTTTCTTCAAATGCTTCACATTCTATATTTTAACCCATTATTTTGAAGACTATCTATTTTATGGCTTCATCAGTGTGCGAGGTGACTTTAAATCAGAGTCTCCTTTCAACAAATCATACAGAGGAGACAGCTGTGCGTCGGTTAGTCCCAAATATGGACGTAACCAAGTGATGACACCTACCAATTTTTGAACATCATTCAGTGTCTTCACAGAATGCACAAATTCCACCTCTTGGTGACGGATCGTCCGTTCCAGAATTTTGACCCCCAAGTACTTCCAAGGTGGTTGTTGTTGCACCTTTTCTGGAGCCACCTGCAGTCCATGAGCATGCAAAGCATCGAGCAACCGAGGCTGAATCCTCAGCAGCTCATCCTGGGTGGACGCTGCCACCAAAATGTCGTCCATATAATGATACAGACGTGCATCAGGAAACTGCTTGCGAACTCCAGACAAGGCATGGGCCGTTTACCACTGGCATATGGCAGGAGAATTGCGCATGCCCTGTGGCAATGTCCTCCATTGATATCTCTGTGCGGGCTCAGCCTCGTTAATTGCTGGTACCGAGAAGGCAAACTTCGGTCTGTCATTGGGATGCAAAGGAATTGTAAAGAAACAATCCTTCAGATCCACAATGAGAACCGGCCAGTCCGCAGGAAGCATGGTAGGTGATGGCATGCCCGCCTGCAATGTTCCCATGCTTTCCATCACAGCATTAATCTTTCGGAGGTCCTGCAACAACCTCCATTTCCCAGATTTCTTTTTTATACAGAAGACAGGAGTGTTCCAGGGACTGGAAGAAGGCTCCAAATGGCCCTGGTCCAGCTGGTCCTGCACCAGATTTCGAAGGGCGTCCAATTTATCTTGAGGAAGGGGCCACTGCTTTTCCCATACAGGTTTGTCCACCAGCCACCATATAGGAGGCGTCGGACACTTTTCGCCCTTCACTGCAGTGGCCCAAATCAAAAATCCGTCCCGATGCGCACCCCCCAGACAGACAGAACATCCTTCCCCCAAAAGTTGACAGGAGTAGAAGTAACATGAGGCCTAACCCAGGCCGTCTGTCCCTCCGGGTTTGTGACCAGCACAGGCCGGTGGCTCACATAGCATTGCGCCGTCTCTCCCAGGCCTGCGACAGACGTCCCCACCGGATCCAAAGGCCACTCCGGGGGCCAGGCGGCTAGGGAGAGAACCATGACATCAGCAACGCTGTCGAGAAGCCCGCGGAGGTGGATTTCTGACGATGCCACACCAGGAACAGACAGGGTACTCTGCATCTCGGGACGGTCCTTGGTCAGGACGGCAGTCCAGTGAACTTGAGGCGGCCCAGTGGATCCAAAGCTGCCTGCTCCACGCGACTGGTCAGCTGTCCTGTGAACAGAGGACTTAAAAGGCACAAGTTGAGCGAGCCGCGTCCCTTTCGGGATAGTGACGGGGGGGTGGGTTTGGAGACCATGGCACAAATCTGGCCTGTGAAGTCTGCATCAATGAGCCCCAGGTGAACAAAGATGCCCTGAAGGGTGGCACTGGACCTCCCCATAAGGAGAGCCCTTATGCCCCCACCCAAAGGGCCAAAGGCATCCAGGGGAACCTTGCGTATCTCAGAAGATTCTAAGACGACTGTTGCTGTGGTGCAGACATCCACACCTGCTGATCCGTGGGTGCTGGCTGCAAGCCGGCAAAGGAGACCTCCATCGGCTCCGAGGTCTGGAGAGAAGCTTGTGTCTGGGCGCGTCCCCCCTGCGCGCTCTGCTTGACGCTTCCCGAGCCCGGCAAAGCCTGGTCGTTAACGTGGATTTTCTCCAGCACTGCCTGTGCCTTTGGGGTAAGTGACCTTGGAGAACTAAGCTCTTCTCCCCCTTTCAATAGATTGAAAGGGGGAATAGGTCATCGGTAGGAATTCCTAGCCAAGGCCTTACCCAATTCAAAGACCCACACAACCCATGGACGTCCGCCAAGGTCTTGATGTTGGTTTTGATAGCCAATTTTTGTGGAACAATGGTCCGCCTACTTATTTCCAAGCCCAGGTACTTCCAAGGTGGCGTCCTTTGAATCTTATCCTGCTGAAGCTCAAACCCTGCAGCAACCAATGCATTGATTGTCAGGTCAAGCGCATGGGTAAGTATGTCATCTGTCTGAGCACAAACGAGGATTTCATCCATGTAATGATAGATTATGGCATCCTCAGTGGCTGTACGTATGGGGGACAGCAAGGAAGCGACGTACCATTGGCAAATCACAGGGCTGATCTTCATTCCTTGTGGAAGGACTCGCCAATGGTAGCACTTGCTTGGGGCTCCGCGGTTGATGGCCGGAACCGTGAAGGCGAAATGTGGGGCATCATCCAGGTGAAGGGTAATTTGGAAGAAACAATCTTTGATATCAATTATGGCCAAATTCCAATTTCGGGGGAGCATCGTTGGGGACGGCATCCCTGGTTGGAGAGGACCCATATCTTCTATGATGTTATTAATTTGACGGAGGTCGTGAAGGAGCTGCCACTTATCCTTGTTAGGTTTTTTAATGACAAACACTGGGGACTTCCACTCAGACATGGTCTACACCATGGTCTCCAGGTTGCCCTTAAGCAGCTGCTCCTGGACGAGCTCGTTGAGCGCCTTTAGTTTTTGTTCATTAAGCCGCCACTGCTCTACCTGTACTGGTTTATCAGATTTCCAATTCAGCTTCCAGGTAAGGCGCTCCTCAGTGGCCGCTGCCCAAAAAACCTGAGGAGGCGCTGGAAGGTCAATTCGGGCTCCCCACTGGGCAAGAAGGTCCCTCCCCCACAGGGGTTCCGTATAATCTAAAACAAATGGGCGTACTGATGCCAATTGCCACCTGGCCCCTTAATTTGCACGGTGCTCTTTGATTGTTTAGCCAATTGCAAACCCCCAACACCTTGCACGTGTCCAGCCACGTCTTGCAGTTCCCAATGTGAAAGCCATTCCCGAGAGGGAATAATCGACACATCTACCCCCGTGTCCAGAAGACCCTGGATGGATTTGTGGTCTCCTCCCCTCGAGAGCTGACAAGTTAGCCCGGGTTTGGCCTGTCCCAGAGCCTGGGCCCAAGCTACTCTATGGTACTGAAAGTCTGGAGGTGGTTCTGAGCTCCAGGTCAGCTCTGGCACTGGGATTGCCTGTGCAACAACCTGGCCTCTGGGTATGAAGAGGGGAGGGCGGAGACAATACAGCCCAATGAAAAATTTTCCTGGGTCTGATGATATGAGACCCGGGATGATGATGATGTCAAGTGGGGTTGATTTTGTGTCTCCGTCAACAACATACTTACGTCTGATTAGCTCCCAAGTACCTGGACACTCCAGGCACACGGTCACCAGGTGGAACTCTGAGTCTCTTCGGTGGATTGGCTCAGCCAGCTGCAACCTGAAAGGAGTAGTTGTAGAGAGAGTTGTTAAGATGGGTTGCAGTCGAAGACAATTTAAACCTGTCAAGTCTGGTGAATGTATGTCTGTCCTTGTAGTAGCAGCAGGTAGGCCTGGAGGTGTTAGTCTTCCTTTTTTCCCCTCCCCGCGAGATGTTAAAAAGCCCACCTCATTTTTGTTATGGCGCGAGGCGGGGGCGCTCATATTTTAGGTTTTTTGAGAGAGATTGGCTTGCTGTCTCTTCTCTCTCTTATAATTTAAAAACTCCAGCCTTAAGGGACAATCAGGCATGTAATGCCCTAAGTTCCCACACAAATGACAGGGGGAAGTCATCCTCCAAGATGCCCCCAGGGTGTCGAGCCGTGGTGGATGTTCAGCCAGAGGAGCAGCAGAGTCTACCAGCGAGAGGTCGATTGTGTCTACTGTGGCGACTCTTCTGGGTGGCAGCCAAGCTCTAGGATCTGGGTCTCCAGGTGTTATTGAGACCCTGCGGGTGCAGACATTCAATCTTTACTGCATGGTGGGAGGAGGGTCCAGCGGCAGGGTATGGATGGCCTCTTTGCAGGCTGAGTTGGCATTCAGTGTGGCCATCTCCTTCAGGAGTTCCAGCCTGGTTCCCTCGCCCTGGACCTGTAACTCAATAGCCTTTCGAAGTCTTTCAACAAAGACCACAAAAGGCTTGTCTGCATGCTGGATAATTTTGGCATAGGAGATTTGGGACACTACAGAAGGCAATTTTAGAAACTCTCTTTCTGCCACTTTGCTGCTGTCCTTTAGCACTTCCGATGGGATGGCTCTTGCTTGGGAGTGCCCATTGGCCCAATTTCCTGTCCCGCATAGATGTTCAATTGAAATAACCCACCCATCTAAATCATGTCCCGTACTGGGATTATTCCAAAGGGACGGGAGAATTTCCACCACCTCTGTTTTCCAAGCTGCTTCCCAGATGGTGAACTCTGTGGGGTTCAGCAAGCAAGAAAAAAGGGACCGCAAATCACAGGGGGTGACTTCAGAGTGAGCCAGCATCGCCTTCCCGGAAGTATTCACTCTCTTGGGAGAAGTCCTTTTGGGCTTTGCACAGCTCCTTGATTTGCTGGTGGGGGAAAGGGGTCCACTGGGCTAGGGTTCTCACCTCCCCATCGGGGTGGTATGTGACCAGAGCTGCAGATGGAATGGAAACTGGCTCCGGTTCTTGGGTCCCCACCCCCCCCAACCCCGGACACCGGAGCATGGGAACCGGAAAGAGCATGGCTGGAGGACTGGGCAGACAAGGCGGGCAGGAGGGGGGCGTGGCTGGAGGACTGGGTGGGAACAGCCTGTGTTGAAATCTCCACCCCTTGGGAGGACACAGGGGGTGGAGCCTCATAAGAAGGAGGGGGAGGAGAAATAGGAAGTGCAATGGGAGGAGCTGACCAGAGAGGAGGAGCGGAGGGAGATTGGGAGGAGTCAGGGGAAAGGAAGGGGTTGTTCTTGGACTTGAAGGGATTATGGGAAGAAGAAGGGTGAGGGGCGGGAAAAGCCATGTGGCCCCCTCCATCTTGGGCTCCATGGGAGCCATCTTGTGAAGGGAGCTGAAAACGAACAGAGGGTCTTCTAACTGGGGCTTTATGAACTGGGAAAGTGGGAGAGGGGAAAGGACCCCGGAGACTCTGGCCAGGACTCTTTGGACGGGGGGATTTGGGACTCTGAGGGGAGCCAGGGGAAGGGTGGGCACCCTGCGCTGTGCTGGAGCGAGCTGCTTCTCTCAGAATCCCAGTCTTGGGGTGAGCAGGGGAGAGAAAAGGGCTAGGGGCAGGGGTAGAGGAGGAACTGGGGTACAAACTAGATCGAGAGGACTGTTCTCGATTTCGAATTTGGTGTTAGTACTGCTTGAATTTAAGAAACCCAAAATTTCATTTTAGTCAAAGACGAATCCCCCCACCTAATCGAATTTTGTAATTTAACTTCTACCTCGGTCCAAAAGTCAAGATCATAGATTTGTTCGGGGGAAACCTCAGGAAATTGGGAAGACAGCCATTTTATTAACTTACACAACTCTCTTTTCTTAACCTTAACCCCCCCCCCCAACAAGGATACCCACAACCTGGGTGAAAGCTCTCATGTGGGTTGCAGAAAGTCCAGCACCCATGACTAAAGATGTTAAGTTGCAACCCAAACTGCCCTCCCGCTCCAGAAAATTACAAAGGAAATAGGAAGAGCCCCACACTGGCCCCTGTCAGGAAGAGAGGGCTGCACAGCAAAAAGAGAAGGACGTTGCCCAAGGCCACTTGGGGCAGCGGGGAAAAAATAGTTTAAAAAACAAGGGGTAAAGAAAAGAGAGGCACTTTACAAAAGATCTGGTGAGGGAGAAAAGAAATCCGGAGTGAAGGGTCCTGTGGAGGGAACGACTCTCTGGGTGCGGAGAGCTACCGTTCCCAGCCCCCCAGAAGCGCCACCCACTAGAACGGGGTCTGCTCCCACTGGGGGTAGTTTGGTGGCCAGGAGGACTCTCATGAGTCCAGTCCGCAGGGTCTGCAGACGCCCTCAGGCGAAGAACTCAGTCGAGGTGATGCCAGGAGCTGCTCTCAGGCCCGACGTTGGCGCCAAACTGAAGCAGCGGGCTGCTGGTGACGTCCCGGCGGGCAGTGCCAGCGCCGCTTGCAGCCAAGGGGGCACTCTCCCGGCTTCACTGCCAGGCACAGCGCCTAAGGGCAGCACCTGGCAGAGAAGCAGCAGGGCTGCCTTTAGTGGAGACGTGGTCGCCTAGAACTTCCTCCTGCAGCAATGAGAGAGAGAGAGAGAGAGAGAGAGAGTGCTCTGCAGTTTGTGGCAAGTTCGGTTTTATTTGGGATCTGAGGGAAGCCAGGAACCGAAGAGAAGGAGGGCGGGGTTCCATGTGGTTATAAAGGGAGTGGGCGATAGGGGTGGAATTGGTTTGGGGGGGAATGGGATATACAGGATTGACATCAAGGAAAACACAATAAAAATAACACGAAGGAGGGGCCCCGGTTCCTGAACCAATCCCTCTACGTCCCAGCTAGAAGGTTCCAGAGGGTGCAGAGAGACTGACAGGCAACCGGGGTGGGGTCAGGAGAAGGATACATTGGTCTGCGGGAAACCGGGGAGGAGTAGGGGAGACTGGCAGAGAGGGATCCATTGGTTTCCAGGGAGACCAGGGAGGGGTTAAGAATGGATACATAGGGAGACACAACAACCTGGGCAGTTGGAGACACAACAACCTGGGCAATTGGAGACACAACAACCTGGGCAATTGGAGACACAACAACCTGGGCAATTGGAGATACAACAACCTGGGCAATTGGAGACAACAGCCTGGGCAATTGAAGACATAACAACCTGGGCAATTGAAGACATAACAACCTGGGCAGTTGAAGACATAACAACCTGGGCGATTGACAGCTACTAGAAGGAGGGGAGAGAGCAAAGGCAGAACTTTTTTAAAACAGAGGGGGAACAGAACAAACCAAGACAACACAACAAGCCCCCATTGTGGCAATCCACAAAATTAGAGGGTTTTGGGAAAGCTGTAAAAGGAGACCCCAGAGACAGCAGAACTGTGATTAGAGCTAAAGCAGCAACCATGAGATAGGTCAGCAGAAAAAGTATTTAAACTGTAGAAAAGCAAGGACAAATAGAACAATGATCTGTGTATTAACACTGGTCTAGAATATCTCCCTAAGCTGCAGAAAGTTTATCTAGCAAGATATTAGGAAGGTTAAAGCTTAACAATGGAGCTCTCTGCGTTGTGTTTTAAGGCCTACAAGCAGGTATTGTATTTGAAATGAGCAAGCATTGTTTTACCTGTCAGTGTGCTTATAGTGGTTGGATAGAACTACTGTCAATATGCTTTTGCTTTGTGTGATTGGTCAAAAAACTTATAAAGTAAGTTGTAACATGAAGTTCTTGGTCTGCTGCCTGGGATGTGAGCTGGTGGCATCTTCTCATTGTCATAACCGAGTAATGAGACTGATGGGGGGAAAATAAAACAGCTCAGGACGCGTTCCTCATCAGTCCCATGCCATTTGTGATTTGTACACAGCCCCCAGCTGGTGATAAAGAAAGCAAAGATAAAGGGAATTTGAGATATAGATAAATTCCTGGAGGTTGCCTGGAAGGTGTTTTGAGACAGGGGCCCAGCTGAAAGAGTCAATCCCAACCTGGCAAGAAGGCAACTCAGGAAAAGTCACCCAAGAAAGCTTCCCCTGCGGAGAAGGCTCAGAGTGCGTCCTGTGAGAAATGGGGGCATTGGAAAAAGGACTGGCCAGTGCTGACAGAAAAATCATCAGTCCCCAGCTGCCAGCAGAACAAACCTCAAGCAGCTCAGGCTCTGAGTGATGGGGGCTGAGGGCTGCCATAGTAATAATTAGCATTAACTCCATGATTGCAGAAGGCTGATCAATCCCCTTATTCTACTATACTATTTTATTCTATACTAATTAAGAAACTCATCCCCTTACAGACAGTCCAATACAGGCAGATCCAATTGGTCAATCAATCCAAACACCATCACCAGTGGCCGATTAAGAAACCACCCTTTGGTAAACCAATCTCCATAACACATTCCACATGTGCACAACTAATATATGGTCTCCTCGAGCCAGGTGTCATAAGCTCTTGGAGATCTACTTCACACCCGAGATAGGTCAGCTACCTTAGAAAGCATAAAATGAGCAATATGTCTTCCGTGGCAGGGTTGGAAACAGAGAAGTTTTAATAAAAGGCAAAATAAAGTCTCAAAACAAAACTCTCTACAGAGAAAAAGCGATGCAGGTTCAAGAGGCCCTCCTGCCCCTGGTAAAACACCTCACAAAAGCCTTTGGTTCCTTTGTTCTCTTCTTTTTCTATTGAATTGCTTAGGCAGGACTTTTTAGCTCCTGTCCAATTGGCTATCCCTAAGTTTGAGGTGAAGTCCCCCAGGTCCTATGAGATGTCTTTTCACCTCACTGAGGAGAGAAACTTCTGGGCTTTTTTCCTTTATAAGGGGACGAAGGATAGTGTTGTCACTCTGTCAACAGGGGGCACATTCCAACAACAGCAGGTGCAGCAAGTGGAGATAAGAATTCTTTCTCATTCTTTTCTCTCATCTTCTCCCAGCCTTCCCCAGGACAATGCCTGGGAAAGTTGTGCCTGTTGTGCCTGTGGAGAGAGCTGCTGCCACATCCCAGTGCCCCCAGTTCCAGCCCAGTGTCCCCCATCCTGTCCCAGTGTCCCAGTTCCAGTGTTCCCAGTTGTGTCCCAGTGTCACCAGTTCCATTGCAGGGTCCACAGTCCCATCCCAGTGTCCCCCATCCAGTCCCAGTGTCCCCATCCCTGTGTTCCCATTTATGTTCCAGTGTTGCCAGTTCTATCCCAGCGTCCCCAGTTCTGTCCCACTGTCACTATCCCAGTGTCCCCAGTCCCAGCCCAGTGCCACCAGTTCTATCACATGTCCCCATCCCAGTGCTCCCATTTTTGTCCCAGTATCCCCAGTCCTGTCCTTGTGCCCCTGTCCCAGTGTTCGCAATTGTGTCCCAATGTCCCCAGTTCCATCCCAGTGTCCCCAGTTCTGTCCCAGTGTCCCTGTCCCAGTGTTCCCCGTTGTGTCCCAGTGTCCCCAGTTCCGTCCCAGTGTCTCCAGTTCTGTCCCACTGTCCCTGACCCAGTGCCACCAGCCCAATGTCACCAACCCAGTCCCATCCCAGTGCCCCCCATCCTGTCACAGTGTCCCTGTCCCAGTGTTCCCCGTTGTGTCCCAGTGTCACCAGTTCCGTCCCAGTGCCAGAACAGCGGAAAAAAGAAGAATTTGTGAATTCTTCTCTCGTGACCAGAGAGTGAAAACACGACACGATGGAAGCACAAGGAGAAATAAAATAAATTGGTTTAATGCACAAGATGGTGTGGAGGCAAGTCAAGGGTTAAGACCAAACAAAAGTACATCTGAACTCACAGGAATGCTTGAATTTAATTTATATAGCCTATAGAAAAATATATGTATAATTTTATATATACAAAATAGATATTTTAGTTAATATATTGATAATACATAAATATAAATTCTGTCAGTATAAAATGTATTAATGTAAAATATTTTTATAAAATATTTTTTTATTTTATTACTCTATATAATATTTATAAATATTTTGATTAACATTATATTATGAATATGCATAAACCTCATGAATATGCACCGGTTCCTCGGTGGGAGTCGGGTGGTCCCGGTGCACGAGGAGGGGAGAGGGAAACTCGAGGGTCCTGATGGCTGAGGGGGGGTCCTGAGGGGGGGGTTCCTGGTACACAAGGACGGTGAAATTCGGGGGTCTCGGTGCTCAGGGGGGTCCCAGTGGGTGCCCCAGGGCAGCGCGTGACACAGAGAGAGAGACCCCAGTGACACCAGGGACCCGCACACGGGGACTGGGCCAGTCCTGGTGGCAGTCAGGGGGGCACTTGGTGGCACAAGGACTCCCCCAGGTTCTCCTGGATGAGGTCCTGGTGCCATGAGGAGCTGGTGGCACTCTGGGGGCTCTTGGTGGCACAAAGAGCTGGTGGCACTTGGGGAACTGGTGGCACTTGAGAGGCTCTTGGTGACATGAGGAGGTGGCACTTGGGGCACTGGTGGCACTAAAGGGGCTCTTGGTGACACACAGCGCTGTGGCACTCAAGGAGCTGGTGGCACTGGACTGTCCACAAGTCTCCCCATTGACATCAATGCCCCAATGACATCACAGTGGTGACATCACTGTCCCTGCAGCAGCCTTGGGATGTCCTCCATGGCTTTGTGGCACCTCTTGGCCAGCGCATCGCTGCTGAGGCCACTGGGACCACTTGGGTCACCATAGGAACTCAAGAGGAGATTGTGGATGTCCCCAAGTGTCCCCAGCAGGTGACACGTGAACAGGCAGGCGCTGGCCTCCCACAGCTGCTCAAACTTGGCCACTTCGCCCACCAAGGCCCCGGGGACATCAGGGAATGCCTCCTCTGTCCCCTCCAGGGTGGCCTCGATGGCCCTGAGCTGGCACTGCAGCTCCAAGAAGAACAACGTGGCTCTGTCACACGGGGCCACCAAGCGCTGCAGCGGCTCTAGGGCCACCTCTGCCCGATGTCTCCTCCTGGTGGCCGCCCTCGCCCAGCTGGTGGCCACCATGGCCTCATCCATGGCCTCACTGGTGGCCACAGTCCCCTTGGCATTGTGTGTGGCCTCCACCGAGGCCTCCTCATCCCTGTCCAGGGCCACCATCAGCTGCTGGGCTGTGGCTGCCAGGCTGTCCCCAGCTGTCCCCCTGCGGGAGGCCTTGTCCTGCTGGTCCCTGGCCCAGGCGAGGGCAGCATCCTCACAGGCATCACGGAGCTTGGTGATCTCCTCTTCAGCTGTTTCCATCTCTCCTCGCGCGCGGCCACCAACGCCCGCCAGGTTCTGCCCTCGGCTCTCACATCGGCCCAGGTGGTGCCAGGGGTGGCCCCAAGGGTGGCCAGGGCCTGGCCCAGGGAGGGGACACCATGGTCACCCTGAGCAGGCGCTGCAGCTCCTGCAGGAACGCGGTGGCTTCATCACACGCGGCCACCAAGCGCTCCAGCAGCCCCAGGGCCGCCTCCACCCGCTGTCTCCCCATGGTGGCCCTTCTCGCCTCGCTGGCAGCCACCCTGGCTTCTCTCCTCTCCTGGGCTTCACGCCCGGCCACCACCTCGGCCCCCTCCTCCCTGCCCAGGGCCTGACCCAGCCCCACCATGTTTTCCTGAGCTGTCCCATCACGGGCAGCCTCGTCCTGCAGCTCCCTGGCCTGGGTGGTGGCGGTAGCCACCTTGGTGGCTGCCTTGGTGGCCAAATCCTTGGAGGTGTTGAGGAGCTTGGAAGCCTTCCTGGCCAGCTCGGCCCAGCTGTCCACAAGGGCAGCCACTGACCACTGCCACAGGCCACCATTTGCACATCGAACCAAGTGGTCCATGGGATGCTTTTGTAGGTGGCCAGGGCCTCTCTCAGGGAGGCGGGAGGGTCATCATCATTGCAGGTGACAATGTTGTGCCACCAGGTGTCATCAATGTGGTACAGACTGTCCTGGAGCTCCTTGGTGAAGTCCTTCAGGTCCCAGTACAGGCACTTTGGGGACACGGGCAGAGTCATCTTGTCCAGCCTGGGCAGGGTGGCCAGCCGCTCGTCCAGGGTGGCCACCACGGTGACCTGTGGCTGCAGCAGGGCCAGGTACAGCTGGAGAGGCAAGAGGGGAGGTGTCAGTGACCTGGTGGCACTTGTGACCTTCTGCAGTGGCTCCTGTGCCCCCTTGGGGTCCTCTCTGCCCCTCCCTGGAGGACTCTGCTGTCCCCTCTGTCCCTTTGTTACCTCCTCATTCCCCCGGCCCCCCCCTGCCACCTCCCGTTGTCCCCCGCCTCCACGCCTCTGTCACCTCCCTCCTTCCTACTATGCCCTCCTGTCCCCTTTGCAGCCCCCAGTCGCCTCCCACTCCCCCCAAATCTCTTCTGTCCGCTATCGCCCCCTTTCATCACTCCCCATGTCCGCTCCATCCCCCCTGTCCTCTCTGTCACCCCTCGTGTCTCTCTATCACCCCTGTCCCCTCCTGCCACCTCCCTGTCCCCTTCTACTCCCCTGTCCAGGGATTATCGCACCTCGTGGGGCTCCATGGCTGCTGGGGGCACTCTGGGGACTCTCCGGACACATGAGTCCCTGTCCCGAGCCCCTGCCCCAGCCAGTGTCACCGCCCCAGTTAAAACACGCGCTGAAGGGGTAGGGCAAGGTGATGTCACCCCCAGGCCCTGCCCCTGCTCCCCCTCCCCCCCGCTGCAGGGCCATGTCCTTCTGGTGGCCTGCTGGTGGCCAGGTGACGCCACAATGTCCCCTCCCCTCACTGGGCCGCCTGGCAGGACACAGCCACCGTGTGCAGGGCCAGCAGCAGGTGACCGTCCTTGACCACCCCCAGGGACACTGAGGGGACACAGGGACACCACAGAGGTGGCACCAGGGACATGGCAGTGCCACCAGTTGCAGCCCAGTGCCACAAGTTGCAGCCTAGTGCCACTCATGGAGGGGCTTGACAGCTGGCCTGCAAGCAAAGCTGAGTTAATAGAAGAAATAATTGATGATTTTCGAGTGTATCCATAGCAAGGAAGAAGACAAGGCCGTCAGCATGGAAACCTATTAGAAAAGATGGATGAAAATTTTTGTAAACTAGACCTCGTGCCTAAGTGCATGTCTATACGTGCCTTATTAAATTTCTGTAAAATTTTTGCCAATTACATTGATGCTGATTGCTTTGCACCAATGAATAGAATAGGTTATTGTGATTTAGTTAATGACTTAAGATCACACTTTATGAAGAGTGTATAAACTGGAGAACATGTAGAATAAAAAAAACCTGATGACATATGTATGCCACGTCCGGCCTAACGGTGACATTTGGTGACCCTGACATGACAGAACTGCCTGGCGAGGGGTGTCAGAGCCCAGTGAAGCTGAGAGCAGCGGGGTGCAGCTGCCAGTCCGGACCTGATTCTGACACCTGGAAAAAAGGTGAGCCCCTAGGAACAATGGGAAATAATTTAACAAGCAAAGAACAGATTGTTTATCTACATGGAAAACTTTCTTTAAAAAGCAAAGGAGTTAAAGCAATGGACTCTGCTCTGCGTAGTATTTAAATATGGGCAAAGTCCCAAAACTTTAAGACTGATCTAACTACTGCTTTTAGTGTTAGAGCTTGGAAAGAAGTTGGAGAACACTCTGGGAAGTAATTCAAAATGGGAATAAAGCAGCTACAGATTTATCTCGTACTTGGAGGTTGCTTTATAACACCTTAAAGGAGTAAAAAGCGGAGCAGGATAAAAAGACTTGGAGAAAATAGAAAGGAAATTGAAGGAGGAACTCAAAGTTGTTGGGGAGCAGCAAAGGGGAGAAGCTCAGCCTGAGAGTTCTGCTGGGATTTTTTTCTGCAGAGACTGTTGCTGGGTCTGTTGCTAAGGGAAATGGGCAACAAGTTGATAAGGCTTCTTGATGTTTGTCTGTAAAAGGCTTTAAATCCACGTACGTCCACAGAGCAACAAGCTGAGCCTAATGTTGAATCTGACACTGACTCCTCAGCACGGCGGCTGGCTAAGATGGCCTTAAAAAAGAAACAAATTGAGCCATCTGCTCCTTTGCTTGCTTCTGATTCTGAACTGCACGAACACATGGAAATATTAACTCTTTCTCCTCCTTTGTCTATGATTCTGAGAGTGGCAATGAGGAAATTGCAGGGATTAGAAGGTCTGAATTGATGCATACTTCTGTTTGCTGTAAAACTGGTAATAGAGATAAACTTGTTAGAACTGGTAGTAGAAGTAAGCTTGGTAAAATTGGTAATAGAAATAAGGTTGGTGTTTCAAAACCTCTGTCTTCTGATAACGTTATTGTAACTGTTTGTCAGTCTTTTCGGAATTGGGAATATGTTAGAAGGAAAGCAGTTGAGACAGGAGACTGGGATTTAGTGGAGAAATTAGGCCCACTAAAGAGCTTGGGTGCTGTTGATATGGATGTTGCTAATGGCTTTTCCTGTGTTTAGAGCAGTTCCTAATTCAGGACAAAATGATAGTCATGAGGTTTTTGCATGGAAGGTAGTGCAGGATCTTCAGTCTAAGTAGCTAAATTTGGTATTAATTCTGATGAAGTAATGCAATTAATCTGTATTATTAATACAGATTTGCTGTCTCCTTATGATATTGTGCATTTGGCTACAGTTTTGTTTCAACCAGTACAGTAGAGAGTATTTCAAGACAATTGGAGGAAATTAGCCAAGCAAACAGCTTTAAATAATATGCATCTACCTCAGCAGGACCCTCGTCATGCTGTAGGAGTTGATCTTTTGCTTGGTCAAGGGCCTTTTTCTAATCCAGATTTACAGGCACAGTGGGATCCCCTGGTTTAACATAGGCTCAATAATTAGGTATGAGTGCTATAACTAAAACAATGGAAATGGCAGCTCCAAAACCAAGATATGTCACTATAAGACAAGGTCTTAAAGAGCCTTTTCTGCAACTTGTGGAAAAAAATTGCTGCAGCAATTGAAAAACGGGTAGAGAATGAAAAAATTAAGGGAGATTCTATGTAACAATTAGCCATAGAAAACTCGAACGAAGATTGCAGAAAAATTATTGAAGCACTGCCAGGAGATGCCTCTGTCCCTGAAACAGTTACAGCATGCTCAAAAGTTGACACAGTTCAACATAAAATGACTGCATTAGCAGCAGCTCTAAGGCCTCCACCAAAATGTTCTTCCTGTGGGGAAAAAGGTCATTCATGATCAGTGTCCTAAAAATGTTGAACAGAAAATGAAGTCTAAAAATGGGCACCTTGTAAAACAAAGTAAATCAAAATATCATGCAAATGGACAATTGTTACAGGAAACGGGAAAAAGAACGCCAGGGAGCACGTGTGGACACAAATACCTCAGCAACCACAGGCCCTCCCAGCACTGCAAAGTTGCCCATTTGTGAGCAGCACGCAGGGGCAACAAGTGGTTCAGCAGGGATTGATGTGCCCACCCAGACACAGTAACTATTGATACTCACAATGTTGATAAAGTACCTTTGCAAGCATGGGCACCTATTGGCAAAGGTCTCAGTACTGTTTTAACTGGAAGATCTAGTGCCACTTTAATGGGACCTGATGTACATGTTGGGCTAATTGATGCTGATTACACAGAACAAATTTGTGCTATGATTTCAACTAATTATCCACCAGTTACTATACCTAAAGGGACTTGTCTTGCTCAAATTGTTCCTTTTTTGAGTTGTGTTCCCAAAACAGAAAATCGGCGACGTTCCACTGGAGGCTTCGGATCTGCTGGGACGCCGCAAGTTTGCTGGGCACGAGTGAGAGCTCAGCGACCTACACTGATGTGCACCTTGACTTCTGAGAATGCAAGACCATGGCAAATAAAATGGAATGGTCTGCTGGACACTGATATCACAACTGTGTCTCTACACTCGTGGCCACCACAGTGGCCGGTGCAAACAAGTGACACTGGGGTGGTTGGGCTGGGAGGCACCACAGTGGGTGGAATTGTGCTTAACAATATTTTGATCACAAATCCTGAAGGGCAGACGGCAACTGTAAGGCCACATATTACCTCTGCTCCTTTGAATCTATGGGGTCAGGATTGCCTTAGTCAATGGGGAGTGAAAATTACCACAGATTTTTAACAGGGTTCACTCAGTGGTTGTTTTTACCTTTCAGACCTGTGAAAACTGCTCCTGGTCTTTTTGAACTGATTGCTGAAATTCTTATTAAGGCTCAGAAACGATGTGTTGAATTATTAGGCCGAGGTCCTGAAAAAATTGTTTTGTCTGTCCAGAATTGATATTTTGAGTGGTGTCTTGCCAACAATTATCTGTTGCAAGTGGCTGCAGCTGCTTTCACAGGACAAGTGTCTTCTCATTTACCAAGTCACCCCTTGTTAAAATTTTTTCAAGAAGTACCTGTTGGTCAGAAACAATTGAGCATGGAAAGTCCTGTTGATGGACCAACTGTTTTTACAGATGGTTCTGGAAAAACAGGAAAGGCTGCAGTGACTTGGAAAGTCAATGGTGATTGGCAACATGTGATCAGATTTCAAACAGGATCACCTCAAATTGTTGAATTGTCAGCCATGACCACAGCTTTTCAGTTGTTCCCTCAAGCTGTGAACATTGTCACAGATTCTGCTTATGTAGCAAATTTGACCAAAAAGTTAGATAAGGTTGTTTTATCTGAAACTGATCATCGTTCTTTATTTGAGGTGTTGTTGGAATTGTGGAATACAATCCAGAAACGCACTGAGCCATATTTTGTACTGCACATTCTCAGTCACACTACCAGGATTCTTCACTGAAGGCAACGCTGTAGCTGTTGCTCTTGTTGCCAATGCTGCTTTAACAGTTCCTAATCGTAGGCAACAAGCAATTTTGTCTCATCAATTTTATCATCAAGGAGCTCAAGCTCTGCAGTTGCAATTTGGCCTCAGTAGCAATGATGCTTGCTCAGTTGCTGCATGCCCTGATTGTCAAGGGCCGCATGTTCCTGTGTATTATGGAACAAATCCCAGAGGGCTGCAAGCTTTGCAACTCTGGCAGACAGACATTACTCAAATTGCTGATTTTGGGAGATTGAAACATGTACATGTGTCAATTGATACCTTTTCTCATGCTCTTGTAGCAAATGCACATGTAGGTGAAACAGCTATGGATGTTATTCGTCAATTTCAAAAGCCTTTCTCTGTTTTAGGGGCGCCTCAACAAATTAAGACTGATAATGGATCTGGTTATGTTTCTCAGCAAACAAAGCATTTTTTTGCTCCTTGGGATGTTGTACATAGAATAGGTATTCCTCATTCTTCCGCTGGACAAGCCATTGTTGAGCGTGCTCATGGCACATTGAAGCATCAGCTTCAAAAACAAAAAGGGGGAATGCAGGCAGAACCTCCCCAGGCATGATTGGACAAAGCAGTTTATGTGCTGAATTTTTTATCCTACAGGGAGAAAACTTCTTTACCTCCTTTGTTTTCTCATTTTCCCTCTTTCATTTCAAAAAATCTGAGTTGCAGAAGCCTGTTTGGGTGCAAGTGAGAGATCTGATTAGTGGTCAGTGGAGTGGTCCTGTAGATTAAATAACCTGGGGGAAGGGATATGCTTGTGTCTCTACAGAACATGGACCACGCTGGATACCTGCACGTTGTGTTAAGCCTTATCTGGAGCACACCGGAGGGAACAGGATGGAAGATTCCACCACAACTGGAGAAGAACGTGTGGGTGACCCTGGCTGAGGCTACACATTAGGAGACGCTGTTCCTGTCAGTTTCCAGTCCTGAGAATCCATTCTTTACGTGTCTTGTTGGTGTACCCCTTGATAACTGCCCTTGTCCCTTACAAGCTTTTAATTGTAAACCACTGAATCCTGTACACGATGTAGATTTCTGGGAGAGTATCTATGTACACTTGCCTCAGGTTTCCTTTGAGCCACAGGAGCTGGAATTGCAGGGATCATTGCAAATGGATGCTTGTGTAGTGTTTGGTTACAAAGGGAAAGACATGACAACAGGAGGGCAGTGTCAGGATGTAAATGCAACCCCAGACATTCACAGAAATGCAAGCTGGTGGTGTAACTACACCTCACGTCATGCATCACATGCCTTTGATGTGTCTTTGCAGCTTTGCACCCAGAGGTGTGTTTTTAATCTGTGGTGATCGTGCTTGGGTTGGTATTCCAAAAAAGATAAGAGGGGGTCCCTGCAGTTTGAGGCGGTTGACTCTATTGACACCCAACATAACAATGATGCATCAAAAATCAAGAAACAAGCGATCACTACAACATAAATTTGCGTCTCAATGCCAGGATGAGGTGGTTATTTGGGGACCTGGTTCTATTGCTTCTGCATCAATTTTTGCACTTGGAGTAGCTTCAGCTCATGCTCTGTCTTCCTTAAACAAGCTTGGTTGTTGGCTTGCTAAGCAAAGCAATGACACATCTGTGGCTTTAAGTGGGTAACTGCTAGATATAAACAGCATCAGGCATGCAACATTGCAAAACAGAGCAGCTGTAGATTTCTTATTGTTATCTCATGGTCATGGATGCCAGGATTTTGAAGGTATGTCTGGCATGAATTTATCAGATCACAGTGAATCAATCTACAAAAGCATTGCAAACTTGAAAGAGAGAGGCAATCCCAAGTGGATGATGGATGGGGATGGCTGAACAGTTTTTTCAAGAGCTGGGGCATCACTGGGTGGCTTAAGACCTTGTTGAAGACAGGATTGTTAATTTTGTTGGTGATTGTGATTATTGCTCTGTGTCTCCCTTGTCTGCTCAGATTTTTGCATAAGGCCCTGCAAAAATCCTTGTTGGTCCTGTTTGTCGCTCAAATACAAAAAGGAGGAAGTATGGAGAGGCTTGACAGCTGGCCTGCAAGCAAAGCTGAGTTAATAGAAGGAATAACAATTGATGATTTTTGAGTGTATCCATAACAAGGAAGAAGACAAGGCCATCAGCATAGAAACCGATTAGAAAAGATGGATGAAAATTTTTGTAAGCCAGACACTGGGGTGCCTAAGTAGATGTGTATATGTGCCTTATTAATTTTCTGTAAAACTTTTGCCAATTATATTGACGCTAATTGCTTTGCACCAATGAATATAATAAGTTATTGTGATGTAGTTAATGATTTCAGATCACACTTTGTGAAGAGTGTATAAGCTGGAGAACACAGAGAATAAAAAACCCTTTTTCTTCTTGGACCCTGATCATGTGTGCATGTCATGTCCGGCCTAATGGTGACACACCAAGGCCACCGGGGCCACTGAGGTGATTCAGAAGGAGCCTGTGGATGTCTCCAAGTGTTCCCAGCAGGTGACGCATGGCCAGGTGGGTCCTAGCCTCCCACAGCCACTCGACCTTCGCCACTGCAGCCACCAACTCCTCAGGGACATTGGGGAGTGCCTGACTGGTCCCCTTCAGGGCGGCCTTGATGTCCCCGAGTCAGCGCTGCAGTTCCTGGGAGAACACGGTGGCTTCGTCACAGGCGGCCACCAAGTGTTCCAGAGGCCCAGGGCCACCTCCACCTACTCTGCCCTCCTAGTGGCCGCCTTTGGCTGGCTGGCGGCCACTCCGGCCTCTTCCATGGCCTTGGTGGCCACCTCCTCCTCCTTGGTGGCAGCTGGGCCTCAAGCACAGCCACCACTGAGGTCACCTCCTCCTTGGCTAGGGCCACCAGCGGCTGCTGCCCCATGGCCACCAGGTTGTGGATAGATGTCCCCTAGCAGGTGGCCTTGTCCTACAGGTCCCCAGCCAGGGCGGTGGCATGGCCACAGTGGTGGCTTCAGCAGTGACCATGTCCCTGCAGGCATCGCGGAGCTCGGTGGCCCCCGGGCCAGGTAGGCCTGGCTGTCCTTGATCGTAGCCACCAAGTCCCGCCAGGCTCTGGCCCCGCTTGTCACATTGACAGCAGTGAGGGAAGAAAAGCAATCAATCAATCAATATGATTGGTAAAGCAAGCTTCAGGTTATTTCGAGTACAATGGTACTTTTATATGTTTCTAGTAATTATTCATACTCGTCATTAGTTCATTGGTTTAAAGCAAACGGTTACACTTACATACTCCTCCTACTTTGTGGTTTCTAACACAAGGTTCTTCCACATTGCTGTCGCTTTTACTCCTCTATTTTTGTATTGCAAAACCTCTTTTCTTCTTCATTTTTTCTGCTGTCCTGGTCCTTTCGACCTTGTCAGCATGACGCAGCATATTTTGCAGTCTCCATATCATGGCGTGCGGCCTGCTTATGCGAAGCTAACATGGGGTTTGCATGTACAACATTTCCAGGGACCCATGGCGCTGTTCATCCAGCCATTCTTCCACATCACTTGGACCCAGGTGGCCCCCGGGGTGGCCCCGAGGGCGGCCAGGGCCCGGCCCAGGGAGGTGACACTGGGGTGGCTCAGGGTGTCCCTGAGGTGACGAAAGAAGGTCGCCAGGGGTGTGTGCAGGGATCCTGGGGACACGGCCAGCAGCACGTCCCTGTACGGCCCACCCATGGTAGCCACCAGCTCAGCCAGGGTGGCCACCACGGCCACCAGTGCCTCCAGCATCTGGGAAGGGGACACCGGGGAGGGGAACAGGAGATGTGTGAGGAAACCTTGTGGCACTTGTGGCCTCCTATGGCAGATCCTCTGCCCTACTGTGGTCCCCTTTGTCCCCTCCCTGGAGGGCTCTCCTGTACCCTCTGTCCCTTGTCACCCCCTCGTCCCCTCTGCCACCCTGGGCCCCCTTCCAGCCACGCTGCTGTCCCCTTTGCCATTCCCCTGTCCCCTCCTGCAACCCCCCCCACGTCCCCTCCACCACCCCACTCCCCTCTGTCCCCCCTGTGTTGCCTTCTGCTGGAAGGCAGGCGACCTGGTTTCAATGAGCAGCATGGTGACCCCAAACCCTCATGGGTGGCTCGGGCAAAAAATGAGCACTAACACCAGTATGGTGGATGGTTAAAGGCCTTTATTATCTCATCTCGAGGGCGTTTATAGACTAAGGGGTCCTCTACGTCAGAAGGGGGTCTGGCAGTACCTTCTAGGGTTAGTCAGAAGTGGAAAGTTATTGGCATCTCTATGTTAGGGGGGCTACATTTTTGGCTACATTCCGAGGGTGATCATTATCTCTGGGGAAGAGGGAGAGAGGGATTCTGTAACTTTCCGTCACATCCCGAGATCTTGCGAAACGCCTGTCCCTACCTACTACATCTCCCCCTGCCTCTTTCACAAATGAATGAGGTAGTCATATACAGAGGCACTGAAATGAGGTCAAAGGTTGGGATTTGACAAGGGAAAAGGGTTTTGGGAAACCTGAGTAAGTTTTTTGCCAGGCAAGTTTCTCGTGACTGGCAGTGTTCCCTGTTGAATTCACAGCATTTGTTGTCGTCCTACGAACAGGATGTCAGTCCTGTTCTAGGCGGGTCCAAACGAATGAGACTAGCTTGTTCAGCAGGCATGGTCCGAAGGTAACAGCTAAAAGCAGCTTTGCCAATGGACCTACTAGGGTAGAAATCAGGGTGGTTAGCCATGGTGATCGATTGGACCAGGATTTGAACCAACCCTGCTGGGCTTCCCTGTCTCTCTGTCTCTGAGCCAGTCTGTTTCGGAGCTCTGCCATGGAGTCTCTAACGACTCCTGTGTGGTCTGCGTAGAAGCAGCATTCCTCTTTCAGGGCGGCACACAGGCCTCCTTGTTGCATGAGCAGGAGGTCCAGCCCTCACCTGTTCTGCAGGACCACCTCTGAGAGTGAGGACACTGACTTCTCCAGAAAGGAAATGGATTTCTCGATCCTCTGCAGGTCCTCCTCGATTGTCATCTGCAGCTGGGACAGTCCTTGGTGTTGAGTCGCTAGGGCCGAGACACCTGTTGCCATTCCGGCTGCTCCTAGGCCGAGCAGCATTGTGATAGTTATACCTGTCAATATTTCTCTTTTGTGGAGCCGGCTGGGTTCTTCGAAAAGGTGATACACCTCTTCGTCTGAGTTGTACAGGACCCTAGGGACGATCAGAACTTGGAAACAAAAGTTGTTAGAGTCATTGAATTTGGCAAAGAACACACAGGGACTCACTCCAGATCTCTGGCAAACCCACATCCCAGATGCGGATGGGACCACCCACTTATTATTCTTCCTGTAGGGCTTGACTACTTCGGTGCAGACGTCGCCTCTCCACTTAGCTAGGGTTGCATTGCCAAAGCATCTGCCCCGACCTGTGACTTGACTCAGGGTAATTCCTTTGCGGGGTGTGTCCCACCTGCACTGGTGACGGGCATCGGCTGTGGAATAACTAAAGGGGGTATCTAAAGCAACTCCTTCGTAAAAGGGGGGTTTGACATCGTAACAAAGCCAACAGGAGTCGGTTAGGTTAGGGTTAGATTCGTTCAGGGATAGGAAGGTAGCTTCTAACATGTGAAGGATTGGGTCTGAGTCTGACCTGGCTGAGCGGCCTATCTGGAAGGCTTCCGCAACGCCAGTCGGGACGTCGGTGTCTCTTGTGGGCAAGGCTTTGGGGTAGGACATGTTTCTCCCTTTCTGCGTGCTTTTAATCACTTTGTTGGGTCCAACCCCTCGGGGTGTCGACGGTTGGAGCCTGGTAATTTGCACGTTCACCCACTGTTTTGACTCTTGAAGGGCTACTGTCCATGCTTTGCCCACGGCCCAGCTAGGTTGGTTTGGCTGCAAAACTGTCATGTTATAATGAGTGCATCTCTGAAATTTGGGGATTTTATGGCAGTTTCGATAGAAACTTCCCTGAAGCAACACAGGTGTTTTGCAGCCTGTGGGTGCCCAGGTGAACTGTAGGAATTTGTCGGGCTCTTGTGGGTCCCACCCAGGCCCTGACGGCCTGATGTCTGTAACTATTGTTTCACAGCCCCAGTGCCCACAGTATCCCCACCCTGGGTGATTACAGTAACTCTTTCCTGGGTTTGAAGCTGGGCACCAGTAGGATAGGTACATGTGTGTGGCGTGTGAGGAATAGGGGTCTACCTTTGGGTGTCCTGGAAACAGGTCGGTAACACGAAGGATGGGCTGTTCGGTGTGGTGATGTCTCCGAGCATCTTATCGTCAGTAAGATGTTGCATGACCCACCTGAATGGCTGATGGGGGTAGTGGTCTGGGCTGGCTTGCCCTCTGGTGACAAGCCCCAACAGCAAAATCACACAGAAGCACTGTTGATGCTTGGGTCTCACCCGTGCGGGTCTCTCAGGCCCTGTCTGGCGGCTTGGTGGTCTGTCACTTTCCTCTGGAAGGGGAATGTACGCATCCCAAGGACGCCCCACAAGCATGTCCTGTAAACAGAAACTCACAATTCTCATCAGTCTCATCCTGCCCACTGCGAAGGTTGGGCTTGATTGACCTAAGTGGACACCACCTGATTTTGCCGTCCTTTTGGACAGCTGCGTACCCTCGCCCCGTGAGCATCAACCTCCAGCCCTGTTCCCATTCGCCTACCTCATTTCTAATTACAACCTGCGGGCCCTCTTCTAGTGCTCTGGTGGCCCAGTGTTTTTGAATGGGACTGTTTGTTTCATCCCCCCTAGGGAATTGATTCAGTGCTAGCAAAGCGGTTGCTAGTATGCGTGCCTGATCTCCTGGGGGAATGGAATTGGCAAATCCCTCCGCTTTTGCCAACACCTCTAGCCTGGTTTTCAGGGTCTGATTTGCTCACTCGATTATGGCCTGCCCGGTGCTGTTATAAGGGATACCTTGCACTAAAGTGATGCCCCATTTTGAGGCGAATTCTTGCACTGGTTTGGAGGTGAAATTGGAACCGTTGTCAGTTTTAATCTGCTTGGGGATACCAAGCCACGCCATGGCTGTCAGCCAGTGCTGAATTGTGGCTTTAGAGTTAGTTTTGGGGTGCTGTGTGGCTCTGATCGTTCCGCTGAAAGTGTCCACTGTCACTGCAAACCATGCTCGGGGCTTCAGCAGTTGACACAAGGTGAAGTCCGACTGCCAGATCTCTGAAAGCTTGAGACCTCTCGGGTTGATCCCACTGGTCCACAGGGGTGACTTCTGGCAGTGAGGACAGGAGGCTACCACATGTCTTGCGTCCGCCGTTGAGATCCCACATCTCTTCGCCAGTGATTTGGCTCCGATGTGGAGTGACTCGTGCAGTTGACGAGCTTCTTGCAACGTCCACACACCTTTTGCTGCGGCGCCCGCTTTGTCGTTACCGGTCTGGAGGTAACCTTTGACTGGGTCGTGACTGTTGACATGAATGACGGATACAGTGCCCTGTCGTGAGGAGAGCGCTTCTTCCAGCATCAGGGCTGCTGTAGATGTTGACACACCTGGTCCTGCCATGGCTAGGCAGAGCCTTGCCATGAATATAGAGTCCGTTACAATGTTGAGGTGCTCATCTTGGAATAGTCCACTTGCCAAGACCACTGCTGCTGCTTCCAGCTGCTGCACTGACAGTGTGGAGTTACATGCTTTGACGCAGTGCCATTATTCTCCTGCCTGCCACACTGCTGTTGCAGTAGAAGTTGTGGAAGAAGTGTCCGTAAAGACAGTTGGTCCTGGCTGCGGTCGGTCCTTGACCTTTAGCGGTATGTCTGTGTCGACGATGGTCAGCAGCTGAGTCCAGGGTGGTTGGGCGGAGTATGAGATTTCTCCTCCGAAGCCGGTAAGAGCAAGGGCTAGGTGCTCTGAAATTGTGGTTGACTCCGTGGTCGATTGCTTGCGGAAGGGAAGGTAGATTCTCGTTGGCTCGGTTCCTAGGTGTCTCAGGGCGAGTCTCTTGCCTTTCCTGGTGAGGTTGGCGATGCATTCGATTCCTGGGGAGAATGCACGGGCGGGTCTTCTGAGGACCACCCATTGGATCGGTCGGGACTTTTCAGAAGGTCCTTGGGCCAGTGCTCCCACTCCCCCCTTTGGCATGAAGTAGACGTACAGATCCAGGGGCATGGCTGGGTTCCACCTGGCAAGCGTGCCAGTGGACATTTGCTGTTCGATGAAATCGAGGGAGATCGTTGTTTGCGGTGTCAGCTCGTTGGGTTCCAAGGGGTGCTTTCCTTTCAGGAGGTCATATAAAGGGTCCATGACCTCAGGAGGGATCAGGACGATGTTGCGAACCCACTGCAGCGATCCCACCAGGCATTGCACATCATGGAGTGTCTTAATGTCTCGGTGGACCTTCACCTTGGGAGGAGTCACGTAGGAGCTTGTGATTCCCACTCCCAGGAAGGTCATGCAGGGTCTTCTCTTGATCTTTGCACTCGCGATCTCGAAGTTGTTGGCCTGGAGTGTTTCCGTTATTGCAGATACCAGGTGTTCTACTTCACTCGTAGATGGGGCTGCGACTAAGATGTCGTCCATGTATTGAATGATGGTTGCGGAGGGGTAGGAATGTCGGACTGGCATCAGCGCTCTGTCCACGGTGACCTGGCAGATAGTCGGACTGTTCACTAGGCCTTGTGGCAATACTCTCCCTTGGAAACGGAGGTTGGGCCGTTTGCCGTTTGGAAACACAACGGAAAAGGCGAATCGTTCTCTGTCTTCAGGGTGCAGGGGTATCGAGAAGAAACAGTCTTTGATGTCCAGCACTGTGCATGGCTGTCCTTCGGGAATGGCTGAGTTCGCAGGTAGCAGTGTCTGAACTGGACCCGCAGGTCGGATTGTCTTGTTCACTTTTCTCAGGTCGTGGATGAGACGATAACCTTTTCCAGACCTTTTGGGGATTACAATCACAGGGGTGTTCCATGGGCTGATGGAGGGTTCTATGTGACCCTTTTGCGGTTCACGGTCGACCAGTTCCAGCAAGGCTGCCACTCAAGGCTCTGATAACGGCCACTGCTCGATCCACACGGGTTCTGATTATTTCCAAGTCAATTTGATCGGCAGCTGAGGATGTATGGCAGTGGCCCTCATGATAAATTTGTAATCCTGACTCCAAGCATAGCAAGGATGCCCCTCCCTATAAGGGGTGGAGAGTTTTGCCAAATGTAGGGGTAAATTGCTACTGTCTGCTCTGGTCCCTTGTTCGTGAGAAGTGTTATAGCCACCAGCTGGGTGCTTTTCCACGCCCGGGTTTGTCCCCCCACCCCGTTCACTGGAGGGACTTCTTTAAATTGCCAATGTCTGGGCCAATGCGATTGGGGAAGAATCGTGCAGTCTGATCCCGTGTCTGCCCAAAACTGAAGCCCTATGACGTGGGGGTCCTGAGTGCCATAAAGGCGGCATGTCCCCCACACCATCAGGGGCTCCTTCCCTTTTTTCATGGCCAGGGCCACCCAGGGGTCCCACTCTGGGGCGTCCCCTGTGGCACTTGCACGGCTTGTGGCAGTGGGGGGTGCGACGGTACTGTTGGTGGTGCTGCACAGCCTTGCCATTGTATCGCTGGCGGGAGTGCGATACTGACTGCCCCCTGCGGGAGCATAGGGTATTAAAGTTCCCCGCCCCAGTGAGGGTTGGCATAGATGGGCCGTCTCGCATTCACAGCGGGAGGAGGCTGAGTATGGCCCATGCGCCCCCTCCCTCTCCCGTTTCCCCGGGGCCGGGATCTACAGTCCCTAGCTAGGTGACCTCTCTTCCCGCAGTTTCAGCAGTTCCCTCTCGGGCGTTGTTGGAACGAGGGTGCTGGCAGGGGAAGCTGTGCTGGCTGGGGACAGCTCGCTGCAACATGACCTGAGTGACCACATTTAATGCAAGCCATCGCACTGGTTAGGGTGTGAACGGCTGCTTGAATTGGCGTCAGTTGTTCTTCCCTCACAACATGTTTAATCATGTCAGCCAAGCTGGCTCGGGCCGGTGGGGAGCGCAATATATCTTTGGTGACGGTATTACACTGTTACTGTAGGCAGTCAGCCACCACGGGACCCTGCACCGGGGCGGGCAGGGTGGAGGAGTCTACCGCAGCTTGGAGGCGATCGACAAACTGCGTAAAGCCTTCACTCTCCCCCTGCTTTATGGTTGACCACGGTGTCGGTTTGGCCACCACCCTAGAGGTGGCGCGTATAACCTCCCTGGCCACCCGGGATGTTGTCCTGACTTCTTCAACCCAGAGCTGCGCGACTTGTTGCTGTGGCGTGGCCACCTCGTCATGTTTCCCCAGCAGTCTGGATAGACTGGACCCGTGCAGTGGCTGCCCCTCCCCAGCCGCCTGAGCCAGCGCGGTTGCGCAATTATCGGTCCACTCTTGCTTGAACACAATCAATCCCGCTCCGTCAAAAAGCATGCGGCTTATTTGCAAAATAGCAAAAGGAAGTAGATCGTCATTGCTAAAAAGGCCATCCACGAGAGTGGAAACTAGCTCTGAGTTGATCCCTTTTTCTGAAATAGCTTTGACAACCGCCTGAATGTCCTTGGCATTAACCGGGGTATATATCCTTTGTCGGTTGCCCTGAGGTCCTGTGATTCTCACCGGGAAAGCATGCACAGTCCCGGCGGGTGCCCAGTCCGTGCAGGCTATCTTTATTTTGCCTCAGTCAGTGAGCTTGTATTGCGACTGGTTCCTGACCTTGTTTAAAGTTTTATTCAGTTTCACCTGAAACCGCATTAATTCTGTTCTCTCCGCTTCCGAGTCGCCGCTGGACTTGGTAAGCTCTGCGGAGTGGTCTGAGGAGCTGTCGCTCCATTCAGAATTGGAAGTCGACTGTCGATGGACTTCCGGTCCTCCCTGCCGTTTTGTTTGGCTTCGGCCCCGCTCCTCCCCTCGGGGGCGGTGCCGCTCCTGCCCCCTGGGCTTGCCCTGCCCCCCATAGGGAGGGACCTCTCCCTTATGTGGTGGCGGCGGTGGGTGCGACTCCCAAGCAAGTATCCGCCCTCCGTCGCTCCCCTGCGCATGCGCATCTCCTGGGGCCCGCAGCTCCTGACCGAGCATGCGCTCAGCGCCGGTTTCCTGCGCCTGCGCGTCCGTGACTGTCCGCGCCTCCAGGCTTTTCCCGCCGCGGGCTCGCGAGCTCCGCCCCTCCCCTGGCTCGCCCACGCCATGTTTGAATGGCAGAGGTTGTGCCGCCGCCTGCGCGTCCGTGTCAGCCATTTTTTCGGCCTCCGCCAGCCCGCCCCAAAAGGACCGCGCATGCAGCTCTGCCGCCTGTGTCAGATCGGCGATCGGCGGGGGAAGGATGGACAGGGAAGCTGTTGGTTTTTCAGGAGATTCCGTGGGGGGATTTGGACACGGCTGGTCCCGCGGGGGGGGTCAGGGGGTTCCACGGGAGGGTCGGGGGGTCCCCTGGGGGCTCTGGGGCATCTGGGCTCGGGCTTGGGGAGGGATGGAGCGCGCCCGGCCCCCGCGCATCCCCGCTTTTGATCGGATCGCTTTCAGAGGGGGTTTGTGTTGTTGCACTCACCCCCAGTTTCGGTATAGCTAATAAACGTGAGTGCGCAGCATTCCACGTCTCCTGTTCTTCTAGTGCCTTGCGTAGGGCCTCTTCTACTTTCCCCCACACTTTTAGGCTTTTACCACTACCTGTGGACTTTGTGTCTTCTGCCAAAACGGCAGTGCACCTCTCCCACACCTCCGAATGCAATATATCCACGGGACGTTCAATCGCCCCCAGCTCTAGGAGCCTTGCTACAGCAAGGGTAAAATTCCTGAGTTCGCATTTAATTCCCCATTGCATGCATATCGAACTCACGACCTTCACTATCGCTTCCATGCGAATCGTGGGTCCCGGGGCGTCCCCCTCTGCCGCAGTCGGTCCTGCCGCTGTGGCCGCTGTCTCTTGTCCAGGAGTATTCTGGTTACCTGAGCTTTTTCCTTCCCGGGCTTCAGCACCACTTGTTGCCTTCTGCTGGAAGGCAGGCGACCTGGTTTCAATGAGCAGCACGGCGACCCCAAACCCTCCTGGGTGGCTCGGGCCAGTAACAAACGCTAACACCAGTATGGCGGACGGTTAAAGGCCTTTATTGTCTCATCTCGAGGGCGTTTATAGATTAAGGGGCTCCTCTACGTCAGAAGGGGGTCTGGCAGTGCCTTCTAGGGTTAGTAAGAAGTGCAAAGTTACTGGCATCTCTATGTTAGAGGGGGCTACATTTTTGGCTACATTCCGAGGGTGATCATTATCTCTGGGGAAGAGGGGGAGAAGGATTCTGTAACTTTCCGTCACATCCCGAGATCTTGCAAAACGCCTGTCCCTACCTACCACAACATACAGGAGAAATGGCTGTGCATGTCTGCCACCATTTTTCACAAGCCTTTTCCTATCTGGGTGTGCCCCAAGAAGTTAAAATTGATAATGGTCCTTCATATGTTTCACAAGAATTAGCTGCATTTTTAAATGACTGGGGTGTTTGTCATACATTTGGCATTCCCTACTCTCCCACGAGTCAAGGAATGATAGAAAGAACACATCAAACTCTAAAACGCATTTTAGATGAACAAAGAGGGGGGGGAGCCCAGGATACACCTCATAGGAGGTTGAATAAGGCTTTGTATGTTTACAAATTTTTGAATAGTTCAGCAGAATAGCCTGATCCCCCCATTCACAGGCACTTCTTGAACAACAAAAAGGCAAAACTGAAAGAGCACCCCCCAGTTTTGGTCAAAAATTTAGATTCAGGACAAGTAGAAGGACCATACAATCTTATAACATGGGGAAAGGGATTTGCGTGTGTTTCCACAGGCAGAGTGCTCAAGTGGGTTCCAGCGAAGAACGTGAAGCCCTTCCACGCATCGAAGCCCGCTGACGCCTCCACATCAGCCAGAGACTCCGTGGGCGGAAACCAGGAAGCAAGCAGCCAGACCTGAACTGCGCAGAATCATCAGGAGAAAGTGATCTGCCAGAAACAGCTCAAGAAAAGAATGGAGTTTTATCATTTGCGCGAATGCATGTTGCTTTTATTATTTTGTTTTAGTTTTTGTAGTGAAGCTTTACCTGTAAATCAACCAAAGACTAATGTCTGGGTTGCTTTAGCCAGGTCTACAGGCTCCGATACCATCTGTCTGTCTGGCGCAAGCCCTGACAAACATTTTTCAACCTGTTTAGTTGGAGTACCTTTCCCAGAAGGTTTTGATAATGTGACCTTTGAGAAATATTGGCCATATGATGATCATCATGTATCTCCCACTCCCAGCCAGAAACACCAAACTTATATTGATAATTCTAAAGCTGATAAATCTGACCTTCAAGAGCTAGAAATCCTAGGCTCATTAACTATGGATATCTGTTATTTCTTTCATTTCCTAGGAGAAGATGGCCCTCATTTAAATGTTACCCCATATCACCCAGCTTATAGCAATATGACTTCTTGGTGTAATCAAACTAAGCTTCCTACATATGACGAACCTCACACAGACCGTTTTAACAAACTTCCTATTCGATTCCCCAGAGGAATCTGGCTCATCTGTGGAGACAGGGCCTGGCAAGGTATACCCTCAAAAATAGATGGTGGCCCTTGTGCCTTGGGACAACTTACAATAATTGGTCCCAGTGTCAAAGAGGTAGTCAAAAAGAAAAGCAGAAAGATCAGGTCCCCCTGGGGACATCAATATGAAATCAACTGTGATAGTGATTTTCACCCTTGGAACTCTGGAAAATCAATTGTTGCAAGCATTTTTCTACCTCAGTGGGGTTCCTCAACTGCATTGACACAATTAAACAAGTTAGGGTGTTGGCTCAGCAAAGAAGTAAATGCCACCTCCATGCAATCAGCGATTTGCTGACAGATGGGGAGGAAATCAGACATGCCACTTTACAAAACAGAGCTGCCATTGATTTTCTTTTACTAGCACATGGGCATGGTTGTGAAGATTTTGAAGGATTGTGCTGTATGAACTTATCTGATCATTCTGTTTCCATTCATAAACAGCTACAGAGCCTAAAAGATTTAGCTAACCAAATTACAGTAGATGACCCATCTTGGCTAGACAGTTTGTTTGAGGGTTGGAGCTTTGCACCTTGGCTAAAGGAACTCTGTAAAATAGGCTTGATTATTCTAATAGTAATATTTGTAGTTTTAGTAATAGTACCCTGTATACTTCAGTGTGTGCAAAGAATTACAAGTAAGACAGTGTCAAATATTTTGGTTGTTCATCCGAACGGGGGAGATGTTGGGGTGGATGAAACAAGAAATCCTTATAAATATGATTGCCTGGCAAAAGACTTTGAGAATATAGAAACTATAAGCGAGACTGAAATGAAAGCAAGTTTTGAGATCCCTTAGTTACTGAACAACTGGAAAACAATGGTGTGGCCAGCTGAAGGTAATCCCCTCTTGATGAAACAATTCCCTCTGCTTGCAGACAAGTCCAAGGGTCAGAGCAGACCCTGCCAGCTTGGCAGAAGGGGTCCAAAGAGGAGCTTTTAGGGTTTAAAATGTAACACAGTATGGTGATGTAGTGATTCTTACAGGTTGTATGGAAATGCTATAGGATTTGTATATTGTACGAGATTGGTTAGTGAGAATCAAAATATTCAACACAGAAGATGATTTATTGTATTGTAACAGGAACTTTGACCACCTTTTCTTCCCTTCCCTTCTCTTCTCTTTGCTCTTTCCACTGCATCTTCCACTTCTTCCTACACTCTTAGCTCTCACCCCTTTTACTCTCACATTCTACCCCTCTCTTCTCTCGGGCCTGCTCCGAGCTGTGCCTGGCAGCTCCCAGCAGGGCCCTGCACCCAGGCCCTTTGCAATAAAACCCAAGTTCCACGACCTGGCTGCAGAGATCTCTCGTCTCCGTCCGTCCCGAACGTGAAACCCCCGCAACCCGCTCCGACACCATACCAATCTGAACTGCTCCTTAATGGTCTGTACAGGTTCATACTGGTCTATACTGGGCAGGGCAGGGGAAAGTCCCTCCTGGTCTGTGGAAACTCATACTGGTCTGAACTGGTCCCCACTGCTCTATACTGGTTCATACTGATTCTTACTACTCTATGGTCTCATACTGATCTGTACAGGTCTGTACTGGTCAGCATAGGAAGAAGTCTCTACTGGTCTGTCGATATTCATATTGGTCTATACTGGTCTGGACTGGTCTGTACTGCTCAGGGCACGGGTGTCACAGTGCAGCCAGTCTGAAGCTGCCCCCCAAATTCCACCAGCCTAGAAGTAAACAAGTCCCTGGGTGAACAAGGATAGGTTGGATTCAATTCTACACAGGAACCCTCAGCCAATGTCATTCAGCCCTAAATGCAGACCTATCACTGGCCAGGGAGTGGGACGGTGCTAAGACCCCAACCAATCACATGTGTAAGCGAGGGAAATGTGGAGCTCCTCTGAAAGGAGCTGCGAGAATAAACCTGAGGCTGTTTGTCACAAGGACCTTTGAGAGTTGGGCTGTTTGTATGTCACCGGCGAACGGCCCCCACCGTGATACGTGGTGAGCCGCGAAGCGATGCGACTCAGCCATTTTCTGTGTACACAGCAGGGGAGACTGAACCGTGCAGGAGCCGGGAAAAGCCGGTAAGGCAAGAAACCCAGACTGTGAAGGAGCTGGGAAAGGACAGAAAGGCTAAAAAACGAAATGGTGTAGGAGTCAGAGAAAGAAAAAAGCTGGAAAATAGAAGGAAAACCCCAGCAAAGAAAGAGGCGGATTAACCTCCGCAGAGGAACAAGCAGTCATTAAGGTATGAACTATTATTTTACTTCAACAAGGAGAAAAGTAGGAGCAACAAGCTCTGAAAACCGCTATGGATGTTATGCAACTTTTGATGCATACTTCAAACTCTCATGTTCTCATGTTTCTCTGATGTTTCCCAATAAAATCACAACATAACCTGGCAAGCCAACAGCTCGTCGGAAACAGAAGATTGTCAATGGTAAGGCAATCTGCCCATCGCCTTACTCCAACTCCAAGACTCAAGTATTTAGAAAACATCAGTGGTAGAAATGTGTGTGGTTTTAATTGAAGTAGTTTTGAGTTGAATTGTTTATTGTTTGTAGTGTTAAGTTGGAACTTTGTAACTTCTAAACATGAAGCCTGTGACATGCTAACCTAAAGAATTGTAATGTTGGTGGTTTTGCCTGACAGCTTCTGGATGTGAACGTCACACCTCCAGTGATACATGAGGTACATCACTAGCTGCAGGGGACTGGTGTAGTAGGTAGGGACAGGCGTTTCACAAGATCTCGGGATGTGACGGAAAGTTACAGAATCCTTCTCCCCCTCTTCCCCAGAGATAATGATCACCCTCGGAATGTAGCCAAAAATGTAGCCCCCCTAACATAGAGATGCCAGTAACTTCCCACTTCTTACTAACCCTAGAAGGCACTGCCAGACGCCCTTCTGACGTAGAGAAGCCCCTTAGTCTATAAAACCCCTTGAGATGAGATAATAAAGGCCTTTAACCGTCCACCATACTGGTGTCAGCGTCGTTACTGGCCCGAGCGACCCAAGAGGGTTGGGGTTGCCATGCTGCTAATTGAAACCAGGTCGCCTGCCTTCTAGCAGAAGGCAACAAGTGGTGCTGAAAACCCAGGAAGGAAAAAGCTCGGGTTGCGGGAATAGTCCTGGACGAGAGACGGCGGCAACAGCGGCGGGACCGACTGTGGCAAAGGGGGACGCCCCGGGACCCGCGATTCGCATGGAAGAGATAGTGAAGGTTGTGAGTTTGATATGCATGCAATGGGGAATTAAATGTGAGCTCAGGAATTTTACCCTTGCTGTAGCAAGGCTCCTAGAGCTGGGGTGAATTGAACGCCCCGTGGATATATTGCGTTCGGAGGTATGGGAGAGATGCACTGCCGTTTTGGCAGAAGACACAAAGACCACAGGTAGTGGTAAAAGCCTAAAAGCGTGGGGGAAAGTAGAAGAGGCCCTACGCAAGGCATTAGAAGAACAGGAGACGTGGAATGCCGTGCGCTCACGTTTATTGGCTATACCGAAACTGGGGGTGGGTGCAACAACGCAGACCCCCTCTGAAAGCGATCCGATCGAAAGCGGGGACGAGCGGGGACCGGGCGCATTCCATCCCTCCCCGAGCCCGAGCCCAGATCCCCCAGAGCCCCCAGGGGACCCCCCAACCCGTCCTCAGGACCCCCCGACCCTCCCGCGGGACCAGCTGGGTCCAAACCCCCCCACAGAATCTCCCAAAGAACTCGCGGCTTCCCTGTCCATCCTTCCCCCACCGATCGCCGATCTGACACAGGCGACAGAGCTGTGCGCGCGATCCTTTTGGGGCGGGCTGGCAGAGGCAGCCCGGAGCGCCGAGAGGGTGACCGGTGCGGACATGCAGGCGGCGGCGGCGCTGCCCGCGCCACTCAAACATGGCGCGTGCGAGCCAGGGGAGGGGCGGGGCCTGCGAGCCTGCGGCGGGAAAAGCCCTGAGGTGCGGGCAGTTGCAGACGCGCACGCTCAGGAAACTAGCGCTGGGCGCATGCTCGGTCAGGAGCTGTGGGCACCCACAGACACCCACGCGCAGGGGAGTGACAGAGGGCAGATACTCGCTTGGGAGCCATGCCCACGGCCGCCACCACATAAGGGAGAGATCCCTCCCTGCGGGAGACAGGGCAAGCCCAGGGGGCGGAAGCGGCACCGCCCCGGAGGGGAGGAGCGGGGCCGAAGCAGAACAAAATGGCAGGGAGGACCGGAAGTCCATCAGCAGTCAACTTCCAACTCTGAATGGAGCGACAGCTCCACAGACCGCTCTGCAGAGCTTACCGAGTCCAGCGGCGACTAGGAAACGGAGGAAACAGAGTTAATGCGGTTTCAGGCGAAACCGAATAGATCTTTAAACCAGGTCAGGAGCCAGCCACACAAACTCACCGACTGGGGCAAAATAAAAATAGCCTGTGCGGATTGGGTGCCTGCTGCGGCTGTGCATGCTTTCCCGGTGAGAATTACGGGACCCCAGGGGAACCAACAAAGAGTATATAGCCAGGTGAATCCTAAGGATATTCAGGCAGTAATCAAAGCTATTTCAGAAAAAGGGATCAACTCAGGGGTAGTTTCCACTCTCGTGGATGGTCTTTTTAGCAATGACGATTTACTTCCTTTTGATATTGTTCAAATAAGCCGCATGCTTTTTGATGGAGCGGGATTGATTGTGTTCAAGCAAGAGTGGACAGATAATTGCGCAATCACCTTGGCTCAGGCAGCTGGGGAGGGGCAGCCGCTGCACGGATAGAGTCTATCCAGACTGCTGGGGAAACATGACAAGGTGGCCACGCCGCTGCTACAAGCCGCGCAGCTCCGGGTTGAAGAAGTCAGGGCGACATCCCGGGAAGCCAGGGAGGCTATACGCACCAGTTCTAGGGTGGTGGCCAAGCCGACACCATGGTCAACCATAAAGCAGGGGGAGAGTGAAGGCTTTACGCAGTTTGTCGATCGCCTTCAAGCTGCAGTAGACTCCTCCACCCTGCCTGCCGCGGCGAAGGGTCCCGTGGTGGCTGACTGCCTACAGTAACAGTGTAATACCGTCACCAAAGATATATTGCGCTCCCTTCCAGCCGGAGCCAGCTTGGCTGACATGATTAAGCATGTTGTGAGGGAAGAACAACTGACGCCCATCCAAGCAGTCATCCACACCCTAACCAGTGCGATGGCTTGCTTAAAATGTGGTCACTCAGGTCATGTCGCAGCGAGCTGTCCCCAACCGGCACAGGTCCCCCTGCCAACACCCTCGTTCCAATAACACCCGAGAGAGAACTGCTGGAACTGTGGGAATAGAGGTCACCTCGCTAGGGACTGTAGATCCCGGCCCCAGGGAAACGGGAGAGGGAGGGGGCACATGGGCCACACGCAGCCTCCTCCCGCTGTAAATGCGAGACGGCACACCTATGCCAACCCTCAGTGGGGCGGGGGACCCTTATACCCTATACTCCCACAGGAGGCAGTCAGTATCGCACTCCCACCAGCGATACAATGGCAAGGCTGTGCAGCACCACCAACGGTACCTTCGCACCCCCCACCACCACAAGCTGTGCAAGTACCACCAGGCCAGCAGAGGACGCCCCAGAGCGGGACCCCTGGGTGGCCCTGGCCATGAAAATAGGGAAGGAGCCCCTGATGGTGTGGGGGACATGCCGCCTTTATGGCACTCAGGACCCCCACGTCATAGGGCTTCAGTTTTGGGCAGACACGGGATCAGACTGCACGATCCTTCCCCAGTCGCATTGGCCCAGACATTGGCATTTTAAAGAAGTCCCTCCAGTGAACGGGGTGGGGGGACAAACCCTGGCGTGGAAAAGCACCCAGCTGGTGGCTATAACACTTCGCACGAACAAGGGACCAGAGCAGACAGTAGCAATTTACCCCTACATTTGGCAAAACTCTCCACCCCTTATAGGGAGGGACGTCCTTGCTACGCTTGGAGTCAGGATTACAAATTTATCATGAGGGCCACTGCCGTACATACTCAGCTGCCGATCAAATTGACTTGGAAATCATCAGACCCTGTGTGGATCGAGCAGTGGCCTTTATCTGAGCCTCGAGTGGCAGCTTTGCTGGAACTGGTCGACCGTGAACCGCAAAAGGGTCACATAGAACCCTCCATCAGCCCATGGAACACCCCTGTGATTGTAATTCACAAAAGGTCCGGAGAAGGTTATCGTCTCATCCACAACCTGAGAAAAGTGAACAAGACAATCCGATCCATGGGTCCAGTTCAGACACTGCTACCTGCGAACTCAGCCATCCCCAAAAGACAGCCAGGCGCAGTGCTGGACATCAAAGACTGTTTCTTCTCGATACCCCGGCACCCTGAAGACAGAGAACGATTCGCCTTTTCCGTGGTGTTTCCAAACGGCAAACGGCCCAACCTCCGTTTCCAAGGGAGAGTATTGCCACAAGGCCTAGTAGACAGCCCGACTATCTGCCAGGTCACCGTGGACAGAGCGCTGATGCCAGTCCGGCACGCCCACCCCTCCGCAACCTACATTCAATACATGGCCGACATCCTAGTCGCAGCGACATTGACAAGTGAAGTAGATCACCTGGTGCCTACAATCACGGAAACCCTCCAGGCCAACGGCTTTGAGATCGCGAGTGCAAAGATCAAGAGAGGACCCTGCGTGACCTTCCTGGAAGTGGGAATCACAAGCTCCTACGTGACTCCTCCCAAGGTGAAGGTCCACCGAGACATTAAGACACTCCATGATGTGCAGTGCCTGGTGGGATCACTGCAGTGGGCTGGCAACATCATCCTGATCCCTCCCGAGGTCATGGACCCTCTATATGACCTTCTGAAAGAAAAGCATCCCTGGGAACCCAAGGAGCTGACACCGCAATCAACGAGCTCCCTCGATTTCATCGAACAGCAGATGTCCACCAGCACGCTTGCCAGGTGGAACCCAGCTATGCCCCTGGACCTATACGTCCACTTAACGCCAAAGGGGGGAGTGGGAGCACTGGCCCAAGGACCTTCCAAAAAGTCCCGACCGATCCAATGGGTGGTCCTCAGAAGACCCGCTTGTGCATTCTCTCCAGGGATCGAATGTATCGCCAACCTCATCAGGAAAGGCAGCAGACCCGCCCTGAGACACCTAGGAACCGAGCCAACGAGAATCTACCTTCCCTTCTGCAAGCAACCGACCACGGAGTCAACCACAATTTCAGAACACCTAGCCCTTGCTCTCACCGGCTTCGGAGGAGAAATCTTCTACTCCTCCAAACCACCCTGGACTCAGCTGCTGACCATCGTCGATATAGACATACTGCTAAAGGCCAAGGACCGACTGCAGCCTGGACCAACGGTCTTCACAGACGCTTCCTCCACAACTTCTACAGCAACAGCAGTGTGGCAGGCAGGAGAACAATGGCATTGCGTCAAAGCATGTGACCCCACACTGTCAGTGCAGCAACTGGAAGCAGCGGCAGTGGTCTTGGCGTGCGGGCTCTTCCAAGACGAGCACCTCAAGATTGTAACGGACTCTATATTCGTGGCAAGGCTCTGCCTAGCCATGGCAGGACCAGGTGTGTCAACATCTACAGCAGCTCTGATGCTGGAAGAAGCGCTCTCCTCACGACAGGGCACTGTATCCGTCATTCACGCCAACAGTCATGACCCAGTCAAAGGTTACCTCCAGACCGGTAACGATAAAGCGGACCCCGCAGCAAAAGGCGTGTGGACGTTGCAAAAAGCTCGTCAGCTGCACAAGTCACTCCACATCGGAGCCAAAGCGCTGGCAAAGAGATGCGGGATCTCAACAGCGTACGCAAGACATGTGGTGGCTACCTGTCCTCACTGCCAGAAGTCACCCCTGTGGACCAGTGGGATCAACCCGAGAGGTCTCAAGCCTTCAGAGATCTGGCAGTCGGACTTCACCTTGTGTCAACTGCTGAAGCCCCGAGCATGGCTTGCAGTGACAGTGGACACTTTCAGCGGAACGATCATAGCCACACAGCACCCCAAAACTACTCTAAAGCCACAATTCAGCACTGACTGACAGCCATGGCGTGGCTTGGTATCCCTAGGCAGATCAAAACTGACAACGGTTCCAATTTCACCTCCAAACCAGTGCAAGAGTTCGCCTCCAAATGGGGCATCACATTAGTGCAAGTTATCCCATATAACAGTACCGGGCAGGCCATAGTCGAGTGAGCAAATCAGACCCTGAAAACCAGGCTAGAAGTGTTGGCAAAAGCGGAGGGCTTTGCCAATTCCATTCCCCCAGGAGATCAGGCACACATACTAGCAACCGCTTTGCTAGCACTGAATCAATTCCCTAGGGGGGATGAAACAAACAGTCCCATTCAGAAACACTGGGCCACCAGAGTGCTAGAGGAGGGCCCGCAGGTTGTAATTAGAAATGAGCTAGGTGAATGGGAACAGGGCTGGAGGTTGATGCTCACGGGGCGAGGGTACGCAGCTGTCAAAAAGGACGGCAAAATCAGGTGGTGTCCACTTAGGTCCATCAAGCCCGACCTTCGCAGTGGGCAGGATGAGAGTCATGAGAATTGTGAGTTTCTGTTTACAGGACATGCTTGTGGGGCGTCCTCAGGATGCGTACACTCCCCTTCCAGAGGAAAGTGACAGACCACCAAGCCGCCAGACAGCGCCCGAGAGACCCGCAGGGGTGAGACCCAAGCAGCAACAGTGTTTCTGTGTGATATTGCTGCTGAGGCTTGTCACCAGAGGGCAAGCCAGCCCGGACCACTACCCCCATCAGCCATTCAGGTGGGTCATGCAACATCTTACCGACAATAAGATGCTCGGAGACATCACCACACCAAACACCCCAACCTTCGCGCTTCGCGTTACCGACCTGTTTCCAGGACAACCAAAGGTAGACCCCTATTCCTCACATGCCACACACATGTACCTATCCTACTGGTGCCCAGCTTCAAACCCAGGAAAAAGTTACTGTAATCACCCAGGGTGGGGATACTGTGGGCACTAGGGCTGTGAAACAACAGTTACGGATACCAGGCCGTCAGGGCCTGGGTGGGACCCACAAGAGCCCGACAAATTCCTACAGTTCACCTGGGCACCCGCAGGCTGCAAAACACCCGTCTTCCTTCAGGGATGTTTCTGTCGAAACCGCCATAAAACCCCAAAAATTCGGAGATGCACTCATTACAACATGACAGTTTTGCAGCCAAACAACCCTAGCTGGGCTGTGGGCAAAGCGTGGACAGCAGCCCTTCAAGGGTCAAAACAGTGGGTGAACGTGTGAATTACCAGGCTCCAACCGTCGGCACCCCGACCGGTTGGACCCAACAAAGTGATTAAAAGCACGCAGAAAGGGAGAAACATGACCTACCCCAAAGCCTTGCCCACAAGGGACACCGATGTCCCAACCGGCGACGCGGAAGCCTTCCAGATAGGCCGCTCAGCCGGGTCAGACTCGGATGTGCCAATCCTTCGCATGTTAGAAGCTACCTTTCTATCCCTGAACGAATCTAACCCTAACCTAACCGACTCCTGTTGGCTTTGTTACGATGTCAAACCCCCCTTTTACGAAGGAGTCACTTTAGGTACCCCCTTCAGCTATTCCACAGCCAATGCCCCTCACCACTGCAGGTGGGACACACCCCGCAAAGGAATTAGCCTGAGCCAAGTCACAGGTCGGGGCAGATGCTTTGGAAATGCAACCCTAGCTAAGCGGAGAGGCAACGTCTGCACCGAAGTAGTCGAGCCCAACAGGAAGAATAATAAGTGGGTGGTCCCATCTGCATCTGGGATGTGGGTTTGCCAGAGATCTGGAGTGAGTCCCTGTGTGTTCCTTGCCAAATTTAATGACTCTAATGACTTTTGTGTCCAAGTTCTGATCGTCCCTAGGGTCCTGTACCACTCAGAAAAAGAGGTGTTCCACCTTTTCGAAGAACCCAACCGGCTCCACAAAAGAGAAATATTAACAGGTATAACTATCGCAATGCTGCTCGGCCTAGGAGCAGCCGGAATGGCAACAGGTGTCTCAGCCCTAGCAACTCAGCACCAAGGACTGTCCCAGCTGCAGATGACCATCGACGAAGACCTGCAGAGGATTGAGAAATCCATTTCCTTTCTGGAGAAGTCAGTCTCCTCACTCTCAGAAGTGGTCCTGCAGAACAGGCGAGGACTGGATCTCCTGCCCATGCAGCAAGGAGGGCCTGTGTGCTGCCCTGAAGGAGGAATGCTGCTTCTACGCGGACTACACAGGAGTCGTGAGAGACTCCATGGCAGAGCTCCAAAACAGACTGGCTCAGAGACAGAAAGACAGGGAAGCCCAGCAGGATTGGTTCGAATCCTGGTTCAATTGATCACCATGGCTAACCACCCTAATTTCTACCCTAGTAGGTCCACTGGCAATGCTGCTTTTAGCTGTTAGCTTCGGACCATGCCTGCTGAACAAGCTAGTCTCATTCGTTTGGACCCGCCTAGAACGGACAGACATCTTTTTCGTAGGACGACAACAGATGCTGTGAACTCAACAGGGAACGCTCCCGGTCACGAGAAGACTTGTCTGGCCAAAAACTTACTCAGGTTTCCCAAAACCCTTTTCCCTTGTCAAATCCCAACCTTTTACCTCATTTTAGTGCCTATGTATATGACTACCTCATTCATTTGTGAAAGAGGAGGGGGAGATGTAGTAGGTAGGGACAGGCGTTTCGCAAGATCTCCGGATGTGACGGAAAGTTACAGAATCCCTCTCCCCCTATTCCCCAGAGATAGTGATCATCCTCGGAATGTAGCCAAAAATGTAGCCCCCCTAACACAGAGATGCCAGTAACTTTCCACTTCTTACTAACCCTAGAAGGCACAGCCAGACCCCCTTCTGACGTAGAGAAGCCCCTTAGTCTATAAAACCCCTCGAGATGAGATAATAAAGGCCTTTAACCGTCCACCATACTGGTGTTAGCGTCGTTACTGGTCCGAGCGACTCAGGAGGGTTTGGGGTCGCCGTGCTGCTCATTGAAACCAGGTCGCCTGCCTTCCAGCAGAAGGCAACAGACTGGGCTTGCTGAGTTGGGTGAAAAAGCCTTATTCAACTAGGCTCATCATTTACATTTTTTAATGGAACCAAGAGGGTGAGTTGCCACATTGCAGCTGATCTGAAGCCGTCCCCTAAACTCAACCAGCCCAGAAGAAAACAAGACCTCAGATAAGGCAGGGATAGGTTGGAGTCAAACCCAAGCAAAGACCTCAGCCAACCCTGGTCAAGCTTAGACGCAGATACACCAGAGCCCAGGGAGCAGGGCAGAGAGAGAACCCATCCAATCAGGTGTCTTAAGCCAGGAGAGTCAAACCCCCTATATAAAGCGGGTCCGCACAATAAATGAGGCAGTTTGTCACAAGGACCTTTGAGAGTTTGAGTTGTTTGTGTGTCACCAACAAATGACCCCCATTGTGACACATATGAGTGTAATGTTGTTTTCAGTTGTGGAGTGGGATGTGATCCTTGGGTATGGTGTGAGTGTAAAATCTGTCATGAGAGGTGGCATTGCACAGTCACACAAAAGAGTGCCTGGGGCCGGGAGTGGGAAAAAGGGGAACTCTGAGACAGGAATCGGGCATTAAAGTTCTTCAAATTTCTGTAGGAAATAGTGTGTGGGAAAACAGCATTTATTTCCATGAGCCTGAACAATTCCTGAGAAGGACTGGGAAAACAGAAGTGAAAGATGTAGAGTCAGATTTGCTTGGAAATTAAGAAAGAAGGAAATAAAAAGGCGTGGGGACAGTGCTGGGATAAGCTGAGAAAATGGGGCAAAGCAATCAAAGAGAAAACCCCCAGGGGAAAGGGGAGCAGGGAAACATCCATGGATATACCTCCAAACAGCCTCCTAGGAATAAAATTGGCACGGTGGGCACATAACCCTGAAACAAAAAGACTGCAAGTAAAATCAAAATGATTGATTACTGTATGATGAAACAGATGCATCAGGAGATAAGATCTGATTATTTATCATTGATCTGATCTGGCCAAAACAGAGTTCCTTTGAGGGGTGGATATGCCAAACTATGGAATATTCATGTGAATGCCTAAGAACCAGTCAGTCAGGAAAATACTGATTCTGCTGCCAGTTGGAAGGGCAAGGTTTTCCTGGGGGAGGCAAACATATTTAAATCCAAAGAAATTAAAACCTGGGACCCCTTAGAGTATCTGCCCCCTCTATATCTGCCAGCACTTGATGCACCCCCTGATGGACCCAGCCAGAATTCCTGGGGCAGAGCAGTCCAGCGAGAGGAATGGAAAAGTGAGAACCAAGCAGTGGCACTGAACCCCCTCTGGGAAGTGCCATTGGGTGGGGCACACGGGGAATTGGGTTTGTCACCGCCCCACTTAATTCCTCCAAAGTGAGAGCATTTAAAAAACAACTAAAAGTTCTACATGAAGATCCAATTGGATCAGCAGAACAAGTAGACCAATTTTTGGGACCCAATGTTTATAACTGGGACAAAGTACAATCTAGAATTAACCTTTTCTTTACACCCGAGGAAAGACAAATGATCCGACTAGTGCGGGATGTGGATTTGGGAGAGGGAATCTGCACACCCCGGACCCCATGGGGAGCAGAAAATGCCCCTGAAATGCCCTAATTGAGACCACCAAAAACCCAGGGGAAGGTAAAACATGGAAGATTATAGAGCATTAATTATCAGGGGAATTAGGGAGGCTGCTCCACTAACTCAGAATGACCACAGGGCATTTGCTGAACAACCAAAGAAGGATGAGACTCCAACTGAATGGCTGGAGAGGTTAACAAGAAATACCAGACAATACTCAGGTGTAATCTGATACAACAGCTGGACAAGCTTTATTGAAGATAACCTTTGTCACACATGCTTGGCTGGATATAAGGAAAAGCTGGAAGACTGGGGGAATGGAGGCTAAGGGTTGAATGAACTGTTCAAGGAAGCCTAGAAGGTCAATGTAGGGAGGGAGAGAAGAGAAGAAAGCCAAGGGGAAAGCAAAGATAATGGAGCCACTATTGCTGAGGGGAACCAGCGCGCAAGGAGCCACCCCAGAGGGAAGTGAGACCCTGTCAGGGCAAGGCAAACGGGAGCAGGGGGAGGAAAATGGGACCAGAGCTCCCTGGGGAGAGGCCCTAAAAGGGAGAAGGGCAATTGAACAACTGAGGCCCAATCTGTCTCCAGCACAGGGAAATTGGGCATTGCAGGTGAAACTGCCCACGGAGGGAAAGGGACCTGAAGGTTTTTGAGGACGCTCGAGAAATGGTCTGCTGTACCCATGGTGGAAAGCTGCTTCATTCCCCCCCCCGCCCCAGCCCACCACTGAATGGCCCTGAGTGGCCCCAGAGTGTCCCAAGAGCGTCCCCAGTGACATGAACCCAGGTATTCCCATCAGGATTTGGAGCAAATTTAATGAAAATTCCCAGAAAATTCCCCAAACTTGTCTCAATCTCTGGCAGGGAGGAGGGAGTGGACAGGTGACACCAGTGATGTCCCCAGTGATTTCACTACTCTTGATGACATTACAGCAGGGACATCACTGTTCCCGCAGCAGCCTCGGGATGTCCTCGATGGCTTTTTGGCACTGCCTGGCCACTGCATGGGACTGGGGCCACCAGGGCCACCAGGGGTACTCGAGAGAAGCCTGTGGATATCCTGAGTGTTGCCACCAGGTGACGCTGTGCCAGGCGGGACACTGCCCTCCCACAGCAGCTCAGCATTGGCCACCATGGCCACCAAGGCCTCAGGGACATCGTGGGATGCCTGATTTGTCCCCTCCAGGGTGGCCTCGATGGCCCTGAGCCGGCGCTGCAGCTCCCGGGGGAACGCGGTGGCTTTGTCACACGCGGCCACCAAGCGCTCCAGCGGCCCCAGGGCTGCTTCTGCCTGCTGTGCCCTCTTAATAGCTGCCCCCATCTTGCTTCTGGCCACCGTGGCCTCTTCTATGGCCTTGGTGGCTGCCATCCACCTCCTTGCTGGCTGCCGCCACCCGGGCCTTGTTGCTCAGCCTCCGCCAGGGCCATCTTCTCCTTGGCCAGGGCAAGCGGTGTCTGCCAGGCCTCAGCCCTCAGGCTGTGCAGAGATTGCTCTGTGCGGTCGGCCTTGTCCTGCAGGTCCCCAGCCAGGGCGCTGCTGGTGGTCGCAGTGGTGGCCTCGGCAGTGACCATGCCCCTGCAGGCATCACGGAGCTTGGTGGCGTCTCGGACCACTGGGCCCAGCTGTCCTCGACTGTGGCCACCGAGCCCCGCAGGCACTGGCTGCGCTTGTCACATGAGCCCAGGTGGCCCCCGGGGTGGCCCTGAAGGCAGCCAGGGCCCGGCCCAGGGAGGTGTCATAGGGGTGGCTCAGGGTGTCCTGGAGGTGACTGATGAAGGTCCCCAGGGCTGTGTGCAGGGATCCTGGGGACACAGCCAGCAGCACGTCCCCATCTGTCCCAGCCACGGTGGCTGCCAGCTCACCAAGCGCGGCCACCACGTCCACCAGCGCCTCCAGCAGCTGTGCAGGGGACAGGGAAGGTGGTGGGGACTTCATGGCACTCGTGGCCTCCTGTGGTGGCCCCTGTCCCCTCCCGGCGTCCCTTTTTCCCCTCCCTGGAGGACTCTGCTGTGCCCTGTGTCCCTTTGTCTGCCCCTCATCCCCTCTGCCACCCTGGGTCCCCTCCAGCCCTCTGTCACCTCCCCCTTCCAGCCACGCTGCTGTGCCCTTTGCCATGCCCCTGTCCCCTCCTGCAAGCCCCCCCACGTCCCCTCCACCACCTAGCTCCCCTCAGTCCCCCCTGTCCCCTCCTGCCACCCCCCGTATCCCCCCAACTCCTCCCCCCTCCCTACGCTGGCATTGTCGCACCTCTTGGGGCTCCATGGCCGCTGGGGACACTGCGGGGATGCCTTGGGAACAGTGTGGGAACGCTCCGGGAGCGCTGTCAGAGGGAGGTGACACTCCCAGAAGACACTCTGAACACACACAGGGAGGTGGGGGGCGGGGCAGGGCGGAGGAAGGGAGAAGTGACGTCACCCGTGGCCCCGCCCCCACCCCCCTTGAGGGGCAATCGTGCGTCCCCAGTGCGCCCCCGATGTCCCCAACAGGATCCCAATGTCCCCTGAGTGTCCCCAACAGGATCCCAGTGTCCCCTGAGTGTCCCCAACAGTGCCCAAGTGTTCCCTCAATGTCCTCTTGAGGACACTGGGGGACACACTGGGGTCCACTTGGGGACACTGCGGGGTCATGAGGACACCACAGCAGTGGCACCAGGGACAGAGCAGTGGCACCAGTTCCATTCCACTGCCACCAGCCCAGTGTCCCCAGTTCCATCCCAGTGTCCCCTCCAGTGTGACAGTTCAATCCCCGTGTCCCTATGCTGGGGCAGGGAAAGGTCTCTATTGGTCTGTAGAGCTCCATACTGGTCTCAACGGGTCCAAACTGGTCCAAACTGGTTTCCTGCGTCCCCTGCTGCTCTACTGGTCCATACTGGTTTATACTGGGCTGAACTGGTTCATACTGATCAGGGCAGAGGAAAATCTCTGTTGGTCTGTAGATATTCATACTGGTTCATACTGGTCTGAACTTGATTATAATGGTCCATACCAATCTGAACTGGTCCCCACTGCTCTGAATTGGTCCTTACTGTTCTATACTGGTCTATACTGGTCTGTCCTGGGCAGGGCAGGGGGAAGTCTCTACTGGTCTGTCGATATTCATATTGGTCTATACTGGTCTGGACTGGTCTGTACTGCTCAGGGCACGGGTGTCACAGTGCAACCAGTCTGAAGCTGCCCCCCAAATTCCACCAGCCTAGAAGTAAACAAGTCCCTGGGTGAACAAGGATAGGTTGGATTCAATTCTACACAGGAACCCTCAGCCAATGTCATTCAGCCCTAAATGCAGACCTATCACTGGCCAGGGAGCGGGACGGTGCTAAGACCCTGTAAGAGTCTGTCCAAAATACCCTTCATTTTCTTGCCTCACAATTGTCATGGAAGACCACTGAAAAGTTGAAACTGTTAAGCCAGTGGGGAGGGGAAGAGTCACGCGATTGTCAGCTTGTTTCCACAGGTGTTATTTGCATAACACGCCATGCTGAACACGAAGGGGGCGTCCTGCCCCGTCTGAACAATGGACTTTCTCTCTACCTCCTGCCCTGCCTGGCTTGAGCTCTGGATGGTCTCCCACAGAAGACCCCTCTCGCCTGCCCTCAACCATCATGACAGACAAGCAGAAAAGATTTCTTCTTTAAGGAATCAAGACAAGAAACTCCCCGTGCAAGAAAACCCCCATTGCACCTACCTCCAGAGACTGGGACTGAACTCCCCCCCCTGCTTGGGGAGTTGTGCAGTGGAGGGGGAAGGTTGCCCAGAACAAATGCACCTGCGAGCATTGGGCCATGAAAACAATGGTCTTTGCCTGTTGCTTGGCTTGGACTCTGTGCACCTCCCTATTTGGTTCTTTCCCCCTCCCTAGAGACCTTTTGTTTCGGCTTCCCTTCCCCCAACCAAAAACCGTATAATTGGAGCCGCGGTTAGCCGTGCTCTTTGAGATCTCCCCGGACGTGGACTGGCGAACTTTCAATGGCTGGACCCTCAAAGGACAAGAGCAACACCACGCTTCGGTAGCTATACCCATCCCCCCTTTTCCCTCCCTTTTTTTTTCCCCTTTTTTCCCCCTTCTCCTCCCTGATTCCCTCACCAACGCACCACAGTTGTAGTTGTATTAATAAACAAAACCTGTTGATTTTATTGCTGTAAATCCCCTGTGCCTTGGCTGGTTATTTTGCACCTAAAAATCACCGCGTCATCTGTCCACTGGGACGGATCGCGACAGACCCCAACCAATCACATGTGTAAGCGAGGGAAATGTGGAGCTCCTCTGAAAGGAGCTGCGAGAATAAACCTGAGGCTGTTTGTCACAAGGACCTTTGAGAGTTGGGCTGTTTGTATGTCGCCGGCGAACGGCCCCCACCGTGATACGCGGTGAGCCGCCAAGCGATGCGACTCAGCCATTTTCTGTGTACACAGCAGGGGAGACTGAACCGTGCAGGAGCCGGGAAAAGCCGGTAAGGCAAGAGACCCAGACAGTGAAGGAACTGGGAAAGGACAGAAAGGCTAAAAAACTGAGTGATGTAGGAGTCAGAGAAACAAAAAAGCTGGAAAATAGAAGGAAAACCCCACCAAAGAAAGAGGCGGATTAACCTGCACAGAGGAACAAGCAGTCATTAAGGTATGAACTATTATTTTACTTCAACAAGGAGAAAAGTAGGAGCAACAAGCTCTGAAAGCCACTATGGATGTTATGCAACTTTTGATGCATACTTCAAACTCTCAGGTTCTCATGTATCTCTGATGTTTCCCAATAAATTCACAACATAGCCTGGCAAGCCAACAGCTCGTTGGAAACAGAAGATTGTCAATGGTAAGGCAATCTGCCCATTGCCTTGCTCCAACTCCAAGACTCAAATATATAGAAAACATCAGTGGTAGAAATGTGTGTGGTTTTAATTGAAGTAGTTTTGTGTTGAATTGTTTATTGTTTGTAGTGTTAAGTTGGAACTTTGTAACTTCTAAACATGAAGCCTGTGACATGCTAACCTAAAGAATTGTAATGTTGGTGGTTTTGCCTGACAGCTTCTGGATGTGAACGTCACACCTCCAGTGAAACATGAGGTACATCACTAGCTGCGCGAGCCTGGGCTTGCTGAGTTGGGTGAAAAAGTCTTATTCAACTAGGCTCATCATTTACATTTTTTAATGTAACCAAGAGGGTGAGTTGCCACATTGCAGCTGATCTGAAGCCGTCCCCTAAACTCAACCAGCCCAGAAGAAAACTAGACCTCAGATAAGGCAGGGATAGGTTGGAGTCAAACCCAAGCAAAGACCTCAGCCAACCCTGTTCAAGCTTAGACGCAGATACACCAGAGCCCAGGGAGCAGGGCAGAGAGAGAACCCATCCAATCAGGTGTCTTAAGCCAGGAGATTCAAACCCCCTATATAAAGCGGGTCCGCAAAATAAATGAGGCAGTTTGTCACGAGGACCTTTGAGAGGTTGTTTGTGTGTCTCCAACAAATGACCCCCATTGTGACACATATGAGTATAATGTTGTGTTTCAGTTGTGGAGTGGGATGTGATCCTTGGGTATGGTGTGAGTGTAAAATCTGTCATGAGAGGTGGCATTGCACAGTCACACAAAAGAGAGTGCCTGGGGCCGGGAGTGGGAAAAAGGGGAACTCTGAGACAGGAATCGGGCATTAAACTTCTTCAAATTTCTGTAGGAAATAGTGTGTGGGAAAACAGCATTTATTTCCATGAGCCTGAACAATTCCTGAGAAGGACTGGGAAAACAGAAGTGAAAGATGTAGAGTCAGATTTGCTTGGAAATTAAGAAAGAAGGAAAAAAAAAGGTGTGGGGACAGTGCTGGGATAAGCTGAGAAAATGAGGCAAAGCAATCAAAGAGAAAATCCCCAGGGGAAAGGGGAGCAGGGAAACATCAATGGATGTACCCCCAAACAGCCTCCTAGAGATAAAATTGGCATGGTTAGCACATAACTCTGAAACAAAAAGACTGGAAGTAAAATCAAAATGATTGATTACTGTATGATGAAACAGATGCATCAGGAGATAAGATCTGATTATTTATCATTGATCTGATCTGGCCAAAATAGAGTTCCTTTGAGGGGTGGATATGCCAAACTTGGAATATTCATGTGAATGCCTAAGAACCAGTCAGTCAGGAAAATACTGATTCTGCTGCCAGTTGGAAGGGCAAGGTTTTCCCGGGGGAGGCAAACATATTTAAATCAAAAGAAATTAAAACCTGGGACCCCTTAGAGTATCTGCCCCCTCTATATCTGCCAGCACTTGATGCACCCCCTGATGGACCCAGCCAGAATTCCTGGGGCAGAGCAGTCCAGCGGGAGGAATGGAAAAGTGAGAACCAAGCAGTGGCACTGAACCCCCTCTGGGAAGTGCCATTGGGTGGGGCACACCGGGAATTGGGTTTGTCACCACCCCACTTAATTCTTCCAAAGTGAGAGCATTTAAAAAACAACTAAAAGTTCTACATGAAGATCCAATTGGATCAGCAGAACAAGTAGACCAATTTTTGGGACCCAATGTTTATAACTGGGACAAAGTACAATCTAGAATTAACCTTTTCTTTACACCCGAGGAAAGACAAATGATCCGACTAGTGGGGGATGTGGATTTGGGAGAGGGAACCTGCACAGCCCGGACCCCATGGGGAGCAGAAAATGCCCCTGAAATGCCCTAATTGGGACCACCACAAGCCCAGGGGAAGGTAAAACATGGAAGATTATAGAGCATTAATTATCAGGGGAATTAGGGAGGCTGCTCCACCAACTCAGAATGACCACAGGGCATTTGCTGAACAACCAAAGAAGGATGAGACTCCAACTGAATGGCTGGAGAGGTTTAAAAGAAATACCAGACAATACTCAGGTGTAGACTGATACAATAGCTGGACAAGCTTTATTGAAGATAACCTTTGTCACACATGCTTGGCTGGATATAAGGAAAAACTGGAAGACTGGGGGAATGGAGGCTAAGGGTTGAATGAACTGTTCAAGGAAGCCTAGAAGGTCAATGTAGGGAGGGAGAGATGAGAAGAAAGCCAAGGGGAAAGCAAAGATAATGGAGCCACTATTGCTGAGGGGAACCAGCACTCAAGGAGCCACCCCCAGAGGGAAGTGAGACCCTGTCAGGGCAAGGCAAACGGGAGCAGGGGGAGGAAAATGGCACCAGAGCTCCCTGGGGGAGAGGCCCTAAAAGGGAGAAGGGCAATTGAACAACTGAGGCCCAATCTGTCACCAGCACACGGAAATTGGGCATTGGAGGTGAAACTGCCCACGGAGGGAAAGGGACCTGAAGGTTTTTGAGGAGGCTCGAGAAACGGTCTGCTGTACCCATGGTGGAAAGCTGCTTCATTCCCACCCCCGCCCCAGCCCACCGCTGAATGGCCCTGAGTGGCCCCAGAGTGTCCCAAGAGCATCCCCAGTGACATGAACCCAGGTATTCCCATCAGGATTTGGGGCAAATTTGATGAAAATTCCCAGAAAATTCCCCAAACTTGTCTCAAATCTCTGGCAGGGAGGAGGGAGTGGACAGGTGACACCAGTGATGTCCCAAATTATTTCACCACTGTGGATGACATTACAGCAGGGACATCACTGTTGCGCAGCAGCCTCGGGATGTCCTCGATGGCTTTTTGGCACTGCCTGGCCACCGCATGGTGACTGGGGCCACCAAGGCCACCAGCGGTACTCGGGAGAAGCCTGTGGATATCCCTGAGTGCTCCCATCAGGTGACGCGTGAACAGGCGGGGACTGCCCTCCCACAGCAGCTCAGCATTGGCCACCATGGCCACCAAGGCCTCGAGGACATCGTGGGATGCCTGATTTGTCCCCTCCAGGGTAGCCTCGATGGCCCTGAGCCGGCGCTGCAGCTCCCGGGGGAACGCGGTGGCTTTGTCACACGCAGCCACCAAGCGCTCCAGCTGCCCCAGGGCTGCTTCTGCCCGCTGTCCCCTCTTAATAGCTGCCCCCATCTTGCTTCTGGCCACCCTGGCATCTTCCTTGGCCTTGGTGGTTGCCTCCACCTCCTTGGTGGCTCCCGCCAGCTGGGCCTCGTGCTCAGCCTCCGCCGAGGCCATCTTCTCCTTGTCCATGGCGAGCAGTGGCTGCCAGGCCTCAGCCCTCAGGCTGTGCAGGGATCGCTCCCAGCGGGTGGCCTTGTCCTGCAGGTCCCCAGCCAGGGCGCTGCTGGCTGGCCGCAGTTCTGGCCTCGGCAGTGACCACGTCCCTGCAGGCATCACGGAGCTTGGTGGCCTCTCGGGCCAGTCGGGCCCAGCTGTCCTCGACTGTGGCCACCGAGCCCCGCCAGGCACTGGCCGCGCTTGTCACATGGGCCCAGGTGGCCCCCTGGTTGGCCCTGAAGGCAGCCAGGGCCTGGCCCAGGGAGGTGACACTGGGGTGGCTCAGAGTGTCCTGGAGGTGATCGGATGAAGGTCCCCAGGGCTGTGTGCAGGGACTCTGGGGACACAGCCAGCAGCACGTCCCCATCTGGCCCAGCCACAGTGGCTGCCAGCTCACCAAGCGCGGCCACCACAGCCACCAGTGCCTCCAGCAGCTGTGGAGGAGACAGGGGAGGTGGTGGGGACCTCATGGCACTCATGGCCTCCTGGGATGGCCTCTGTTCCCTTCCGGGGTTCCCCTTTGTCCCCTCCCTGGAGGGCTCTGCTCTCCCCTCTGTCCTTTTGTCCCCCCCTCGTCACCTCTGCCACCCTCTGTCGCCCTCCACTGCTCCCCTCTGCCACCCTCGGTCCCCTCCACCCCTCTGTCACCTCCCCCCTTCCCGCCACACCCCTGTCCCCTCTGCAATCCCCTGTCCCCTGTCCCCCCCACCCCCCGCACCACGCCTGGATTGCCGTACCTCACGGGGCTCCATGGCCTCAGGGGACAGGATGGGGACACGCCCGGGGGACACTTGTGTGACACACAGGAACGTTGCACGGCGGCAGTAAACAGGAAGAGGTGACGTCAAACCCCTGGCCACGCCCCCCCCCACCTGCAGGGTGCCCGATGTCTCCCTGATGGCCCCCACGGCACCCCAATGTCCCCTCAGGGTCCCCACATGGCCTTAGTGTCCCCTGAGTGTCTCCAACAGGACCCCGATGTCCCCTCAGTGTCCCCAACAGGAACTCAATGTCTTCCCTGATGTCCCCAACAGGAGCCAAATGTCCCCAGCCTCCCCTCAGGGCACCCAACAGAGCCCAGATATCCCCCCAGTGTACCCAGTGTGACCCTGATGCCCCCTGAGTGTCCCCAAGCAGCCTTGATGTCCCCCCCATGTCCCCAACAGGGCCCAAATGTCGCCCGATGTCCTGCTGGGGACACTAGGGGACACTGGGATCCTGTTTTGGACACTGTGGGGACATCGGGGACATTGTGGTGACCCAAAACAGGACAGAGGATGTCAGGGTGGCCTGGGGGTCCCCAAGGGAAGGACACGGGGGTGTCCCCAAGTTCTCCAATGTCCTTCAGGGTGTCCCCGTGCCCCGGCGGTGACAGTGCCACCCCCATGTCCCCAGACCGTCCTTACCCGTGCCCCACCAGCGCTCTATGGGCCACCTCCAGCCTCCGCGTCACCTCCTCGTGACCCTCCCGCCATGTCGCCGAGCTCTCTATGATGTCCCCGAGCGCCCGGGCAGCTTTGGGGAAGCCCTGTCCCTGTGTCCCCCAGGACATCACCTCCCTGTCCCGGGTGACAGCGTCCACCAACGTCTCCAGCATGCGCATCACCACCTTCAGCCGCTCTAGCTCATCCACGATGGCCTCGTTTTTGGCCGCGGCGTCCTTGGCGCTGTCCCTCTTGTCCTTCACCTCCCGGGCGCGGTCCCACAGGCGCTGGGCCATGTCCCGCTGGTGGCGCGCAGCACTGGCCAGGTGACGCCGTGATGTCCCCAAGCCCCGCCAGGCCACCTCACAGGACACGGCCACCGCGGTCAGGGTCAGCAGCAGTTGACCGTCCTCGGTCACCCCCAGGGCGGTGCGGGCTGAGTCCAGGGACACTGCAGGGACATGGGGACACCACACACGTGGCACCATGGACGCAGCAGTGCCACCTGTCTAGTGGCACCAGACTGGTGGCACCAGGGGCAGAGCAGTGGCACCAGTTCCACCCCAGTGCTACCAGCCTAGTGTCCCCAGGACTACCCTGGTGTCACCACCCCAGTGTCCCCAGCTCCATCTCAGTGCCACCAGTTCTGTCCCACTGTCACCACCTGAGTGCCACCAGCCCAGCATCACCAACACAGTTGCAGGACCAGTGTCCTCAGTCCTGTCCCAGTGCCACCATCTCAGTGTCCCCATACCATTGTCACCATCCCAGTGTCACCAGATCCATCCAAATGTCACCACCCCAGTGTCCCCAGTTCTCTCCGTGTCCCCAGTCCTGTCCCACTGTCCTCCATCCTGTCCCAGTGTCCCTGTCCCAGTGTTCCCAGCTGTGTCCCAGTGTTACCAGTTCCATCACTGTGCCACCAGCCCAGTGTCTCCAGTCCTGTCCCAGTGTCACCAGTCACCTCCCACTGTCCTCAGTTCCAGCCCAGTGTCCCAGTCCTGGTGTCACCAGCCCAGTGCTAACAGGGTTGATCCGATGTCACCACCCCAATGTCACCCGTTCCATCCCAGTGCCACCAGTTCGATCCCAGTGTCACCACCCCAGTGTCACCACCCCAGTGTCCCCAGGGCTGTCCCGGTGCAACCAACCCAGTGTCACCAGTCCTCTCCCAGTGCTACCAGCCCAGCACCACCATCCCAGTGCTCCCAGTTCCATCCCAGTGCTCCCAGTGCCAGCGCAGTGCCACCGCCCCATTGTCTCCATACCAATGTCACCATCCCAGTGTCCCCAGTTGTGTCCCCAGTCCCATCCCCAGTCCCTGATGTCCCTATCCCAGTGTCCCTTCCCAGTGTTCCCAGTTCCATCCCACTGCCACCAACCCAGGGAGTCATCCCAGTGTCCCCAGTCCCATCCCAGTGCCACCATCCCAATGTCCTCAGTTCCATCCCAGTGTCCCCAGTTGTGTCCCTGTGTCTCCAGTCCCCTCCCAGTGTCCCCAATTCCATCCCAGTACCACCAACCCAGGGAGTCATCCCAGTGTCACCAGTCCCATCCCAGTGTCACCAGTGCCACACATGGCACCAGCCCAGTGTCACCAGTTCAATCCTAGTGTCCCCAGTTTCACCCCAGTGTCCCCCATTCTGCCCCAGTGTCCCCATGCCAGTGTCACCAGTGCCACCCCAGTTTCCCCAGTCCTGACCCAGTGTCCCCTATCCCATCTCAGTGTCCCTGTCCCAGTATTCCCAGCTGTGTCCCAGTGTCACCAGTTCCATCCCAGTGCCACCAGTTCTATCCCACTGTCACCACCCAATTGTCCCCAGGGCTGCCTCAGTGCCACCAGCCCCATGTCAACATTCCAGTGCCACCAACCCAGCGTCCCCAGTTCCATCCCAGTGCCACCACACCCATGTCATCATTCCAGTGCCACCAACCCAGCGTCCCCAGTTCCATCCCAGTGCTCCCACTGCCAGCCCAGTGCCACCGCCCCATTGTCCCCATACCAATGTCACCATCCCAGTGCCACCCCCCCATAGTCCCCATACCAATGTCACCATCCCAGTGCCACCGCCCCATTGTCCCCATACCGATGTCACCATCCCAGTGTCACCGGTCCTGTCCCAGTTTCCCCAGTCCTGTCCCAGTGTCCCCACCCCAGTGTAACCAGTTCCATCCCAGTGTCCCCATCCTGGGGCAGGGGAAGGTCTCTATTGGTCGGCAGGGCTCCAAACTGGTCTGAACTGGTCTGTACTGGTTCCCTGCATCCCCTGCTGCCCCATGATGCTACACTGGTCCATACTGGTCTATACTGGTCTGAACTGGCCTATACTGGTCAGGGCAGGGGAAAGTCTCTCTTGGTCTGTAGATATTCATATTGTCCAAACTGGTCTGAACTGTTTTATACTGGTTCACACTGGTCTGAACCAGTCCCCACAGCTCTGTACTGGTCCATACTGGTCTGTATTGGTAAGGGCAGGAGAAAGTCCCTCCTAGTCTGTAGAAACTCACACTGGTCTGACCTGATCTGAACTGCCTCCCACTGTTCTGTAAAGATGTATACTGGTCTGAACTGGTTTATACTGGCCTAAACTGGTTCATAATGGTCTACACTGGTCTATGCTCGTCCACGCTACCTCCCACTGCTCTAAACTGCTCCATACTGCTCTATACTGATCAATGCTGGCCTTTAATGGTTTATACTGGTCCATACTGGTCCATACTGGTTTTTTACTCACACACGGCCCCGCACAGCACCATCAGCACCATGATCACCCCGTGCCAAGCCCGCAGCCAGTGCTGGCACTGCCGTGCCCGTCGCTCCTCGTGTTCCAGTGCCGCTGCCTCCTCCTCAGCCTTGGCCGCGACCCGCCGCAGCTCCTGCTCGTCCTCGTCCCCCAGGGTCCCCCGAGCCACCGCCGGGGCCACCGCGTCCTTCCGGGCCCTCTCCAGCCCCTCCCGGGCCTCCCGGGCCTGGCTCAGCGTGGCCTCGGCCTCATCCAGTGCCCTGGAGACATTGTCCGGTGTCCCCAAGGCCTCGGCCAGGGCCACCAGGGCCGCCAGGGCCCGGTTCTGTGCGGCCACCGCTGCGGCCACCGCTGCGGCCACCGCGGGAGGGGTGGCAGAGGGGGACACCTGGGGACAGGAAAGGGGAGTTAGGGGGGTAGGGGAGGGGTTGGGGGGTTCGGGGGGGGAGGGCGGTTTAGGGGGTCCCAGGCGAGGTTTGGGGGGTTCTGGGGGAATTTTTGGAGGGCCAGAGGGGTACTCAGGGGTGGCCCGGGGGGGCTGGGGTGTCTCAGGTGAGGTTTTTGGGGTGTGGGGGAGCCCCAGATGAAATTTGGGGGATCCTGAGGGGGGTTTTGGGGGCCCTGGAGGGGTTTTGGGGGGGTCCACGTGGGGTTTTGGGGGTCCCAGGTGAGGTTTTGGGGCTCTCAGTTGAGGTTTCCCAGGTATTTGTGGCTCCCAGTTGAGAATTAAGATTTGGGGTTTCCCAGCTGCCCAGGTGAGGATTTGGGGGGTCCCAGGTGTCTAGGTGAGGATCTCAAAGGACACCCAAATGAGATCTGGGTATCCCAGATGAGAATTCACAAGAATTTTGGGTTTCCCAGGTGTTCCAGGTGAAACTCCAGGGAGGTTTTGGGGTTCCACCTGAATCCCCACAGAAATCTGGGGAGTCTCATTCCCCTTTTCCCCCTCCTCAGCCCCACTGAACTCCCCAGACTCCAGAACTTTCCAGTTCTCTTTTCCCTCCCAGCTGCAGCCCTGGCCCTGGGGATTCCCAAACTTCACCAAATCCCCCCCAAAATCCCCCCCAAAATCCCCCCAGATCCCCTCGGGTGCCTACTGGGGGCGACCCCGGGGTTTTGGGGTTCCCACCTTGGGCTCCATCCCCGTCCCCATCCGGAGGCTGCGGCCGGAGCTCTGAGGGCAGAGGGCGTCGAGGCTCGGAGGAGGGAGGGCCCCACGCCCTGATCCTCCCCCGAGGGGCAGAGCTGGCCCTGCCAGGACCTCAGGGAACCTTTTGGGGCTGGCTTTAACCCCTCGGGGCCTGGATCCATCCCCCAGGGCTCCATTTCCCTGCCAGGACCCCAGTGACCCCTCAGGGCTCTGATTTCCCCTGCCAGGACCCCGATTTACCCCCATTCACTCTTTCAGGACCCCACTTACTCCTCAGGGCCTTAATTTATGCCTTCAGGACCCATTTCCCCCTCAGGACCCCATTTATCCTTCCAGGACCCCAGTGATGCCTCAGGGCCCTGATTTCCCCAGACAGGACCCTGATTTACCCCCATTCATCCATTCAGGACCCCATTTACACTCAGGGCCTTCATTTATCACTTCAGGACCCATTTCCCCCTCGAGACCCCATTTATCCTTCCAGGACCCCATTGGCCCCCTCAGGGCCCATTTACCCCACCCAGGGCTCTGATTTCCCCTGCCAGGACCCTGATTTAGAATTGGTTTTGGGGATTGTTTATGAAGATCCAGCAGGATTTGGGGTCTGGGATTTGGGATTGTCTGAGGACCCAGGAATGGAGATCTTTTAGGACTGGATTTAGGGTATCTGGCAGCATTTGGGATCTGGGATTTTTTGGGATCCAGGGTTTGAGATTTGAGAGCAGTTAGAATTGGTTTTGAGTGTCCAGTAGGATTTGAGATCTGGGCTTTGGGATTGTTTGGGATCAAGGATTTGAGATAAATTGGGATTCCTTGGAATCCAGCAGGATTTGGGATCTGGGGTTTGGTATTGTTTGGGATTGGTTTTGTGTATCCAGCAGCATTCAGGATCTGGGAATTTTTGGGATCCAGGATTTGGGATTTGAGATAATTTGGGTTTATTCCCTGGGATTGAGCAGGATTTAGGATTATTTGGGAACCCTGGAGCCCCCAAACCCCCCCTGCCCCCGATGTCCCCAAGTGGTCCCTTTTTCTGCCCTTCCCAGGCCCCCATTGATGGCCCCGCCCCTTTCCCACATCCCATTTCATGCCCGCACGAGCCCCGCCCAGTTTTGTTTCCTTCCAGGCCCCGCCCCCCCTCCACGCCCCCATTCATTGCCCGCCCCTTCCTGCCCCCTCAGGCCACGCCCCCTCCACTCCTCATTGGCTGTTGCTCCTCCCCTTTTCCCACGCTCCCATTCCCAACCCTTTCCACTCCCCGCCTCTCCCCACTCTGCCGCTTCCCATTGGCCAAAGCACACGGCCCCGCCCCCTATGGGCGTGGCTACAGCACCAATCAACGTTTATTGAAAGGCTCCGAGCAGCGGCCCCGGGGGTGGAGCCAGCCAGAGGGGAGGGCCTGGGGATGTTGGGCGGGGGGGGGGGCCCAGGGGGTTCTGAGGGGGGTCATGGTGAGTGTGGGGGGGTCCCATGGATTGGGGGTTTCTGGTGAGTGAGGGGTGTCTGGTGAGTGCGGGGGGGTCCCATGGATGGGGAAGGGGCGGTGAGTGCGGGGTCCTGGCACATGAAGGGGGGTTCATGGACCCGGGCAGTCCAAGTGTTTTTAGGGGTCGGTGAAGGGGGGGGGGGTCCCGGTGCGTGGGGGGGGGGGTCCCTGGTGAAAATGGGGGATCCCGGCTGATAACAGGGGGATCACAAGGTCGAGCCCCAAGGGACCCCCCTGGCGCTGGGGACTCCCCCGTGCCCCCCCCAGTGCTTGGGGCTCCCCGGGTCCCAGTGCTGGCCCCTTCTCTCCCCGGTCCCAGTGCTGTTCCCGGGGGGTCCTGTGGCTTCGGGGGGGTCAAAGGGGAGGGGGCAGAACCCCCGTCAAAAGGGGGGCCGAGACCAGTGCTTGTTGGGGGTCGGTACAGGAGAGGGGCTCAGTCCCAGCCCTGGTGCTCGGTGAGGGGGAGGGCTGTCAATGCACAGGGGCATCCCAGTGCCTGGTGGCACCTGAGTGTCCACAGGGCTCCCCAGTGCCGTCACTGTCCCGAGGACTTCACAGCGGTGACATCACTGTCCCTGCAGCAGCTTCAGGATGTCCTCAATGGCATTTTTGGCACCACTCAGCCATGTTGGCTACTGGGGCCACTGCGGCCACCGCGGCCACCACAGCGACTGAAGAGGAGTTTGTGGATGTCCCCAAGTGTCCTCAGAAGGTCACGCATGGCCAGGCAGACGCTGGCCTACCACAGCCGCTCGACTTCTGCTACTTCGGCCATCAAGGCTTTGGGGACATCGTGGGACGCCTCATTTGTCCCCTCCAGGGCCCCCTTGATGTCCCTGAGCAGGCACTGCAGCTCCCGGGGGAAGGCGATGGCTTTGTCACACGCAGCCACCAAGTGCTCCAGCGGCCCCAGGGCCACCTGTGCCTGCTGTCCCCTCCTGGCGGCCACTCTCAGCCAGCTGGTGGCTGCCACGGCCTCTCTCATGGCCTTGGTGGCCGCCTCCTCCTCAGTGGTGACCGCCACCAACCAGGCCTCAAGCGCTGGCCACCGCCAAGGCCTGCCTCCTCCTTGGCCAGGGCCACCAACGCCACCAAGTTGTGCAGAGATGTGCCCCCGTGGGTGGCCTTGTCCTGCAGGTTCCAGGCACGGGTGGTGGCAACGGTCACAACAGGCGGCTGCAGCGGTGGCTGCAGTGGTGGCCATGTCCCTGCAGGTGCCACAGAGCTCAGTGGCCTCCCTGGCCAGCCAGTCCCAGCTGCTGCTCAAGCAGCTCCTGCCAGGCGCTGCCCGCGGCTCTCACACCGGCCCAGGTGGTCCCAGGGGTGGTCCCAGGGCCTGCCCCACGGAGGGGACACCGGAGTGGCCCAGGAAAGTGACAGCACAGCGGTTCAGGGTCCTATGGGGGTACCAGGGTAAATCTCCTCAGGTCTGCGTGCAGGGACTTTTGGGACACACCACTGCATGCCCCTGTGTGGCCTGGTCATGGTGGCTGCCACCTTGCCTAGGGTGGCCACCACGGCCACCAGCGCCTCCAGCCACCGGGAAGGGAACAGGAGAGGTGTCAGGGACCTGGTGGCACTTGTGGCCTCCTGGGGTGGCCCCTTTGTCCCCTCCCTGGAGGGCTCTGCAGTCCCCTCTGTCCCTTTGTCAGCCCCTAATGCCATCTGCCACACCCCCGTCCCGCCGCCCTCGGTCCCCTCCACCCATCTGTCACCTCCCCTCTTCCTGCCACGCTCTCCTGTCCCCTTTGCGATTCCCTGTCCCCTCTGTCACCCCCCGTGTCTCCCCTGTCCCCTACCCTGCCCCGCGCCGGGATTGTCGCACCTCGCGGGGCTCCATGGCCGCTGGGGACACTCTGGGGACACTCTGGGGACACTCCAGGGACACTCTAGGGACACTCAGGGGACACTCTGGGGACACTCTGGGGTCACTCCGGCGGGCGAACAAGTCCCTGTGACAAGCCCCTGTCCCAGCCGGGGACACCGTCCGGGCAGCGGCGAGCGCAGAAGGGACAGAGCGCGGTGACGTCACCGCCCGGCCCCGCCCCCTCCCTGCCGGCCGGACACGGGCAGGGCCAGCAGCAGGTGACCGTCCGCGGCCACCGCCAGGGCGGCGCGGGCTGAGCCGAGCGTACACTGCGGGTGCGCGGGGACACTGCACAGGTGGCACCAGGGACACGGCACTGCCACCCGTCCAGTGGCACAAATTTGTTGGGAACGGCGGGAAGAAACGCGGTACTTAATATGAGTCATCAGCGAATCTCGAACTTTATTGACAGGTACACATATTTATATCGGTGTTAATGAAGCTCATACATATTGCAAAGGCGAGCCCACTATTGGTTAGACACTTATCAGCCAACTACGCCTACTTCTACATTCCTGTAGTTATTCTATTGAAACTATTCTTCACTTTCCTGCCAAAGATTTTCCTCCCTATCCTAATGTTGCACCAAGGGCACAATGTCCTTGCCTGGTATTGGACACTGACTATTGGCTCCTGTACTTGTCTCCTTCTAGCTTAGCCAGTGGTACTATGTCGACGTGACCCTTCTCAGATAGCCAGGTGTCCACAAAGCTCTCCACACCAGTTCAATGCCAGTGTCCCTGTGCCACTGCCACCAGTCCTGTCCCAGTGTCCCCAGTTCCATCCCAGCGCCACCAGCCCAGTGCCACCAGTCCAGTGTCCCCAGGGCTGCCCCACTGTCACCACCCCAATGTCCCCAGTTCAATCGCAGTGCCACCAGTTCTGTCCCACTGTCACCACCCAAGTGCCACTGCTCGGTGTCACCAACCCAGTTCCAGCCCAGTGTCCCCAGTTCAATCCCAGTGCCACCACTCCATTTTCCCCATACCAATGTCACCCAGCCCAGTGCCACCAGTTTCAGCCCAGTGTCTCCAGTCTCATCCCAGTGCCTCCATCCTATCCCGGTGTCCCTGTCCCAATGTCACCAGTTGTGTCCCAGTGTCCCCATTCCAGTGTCACCAGTTGTGTCCCAGTGTCACCAGTTCCACCTCAGTGCCACCATCCCAGTGTCCCCAGTCCCTTCCTAATGTCCCCATCCCAGTGTCCCCTCCCAGTGTCCCCAGTCCTGTCCCAGTCTCCCTGTCCCTGTGCCACCAGTCCCCTCCCACTGTCCTCAGTTCCATGCCAGTGTCACCAACCCAGTGCCACCAGTTCTGTCCCACTGTCACCAGTGTTTTGGGGGTTTTGGGGGATCCCAAGGGGAGTTTAGGGGCTCCTGGAGGGGCTTGGGGGATCCTGGAGGGGTTTTGGGGGGTCTCAGGTGAGGTTTGGAGGTCCCAGGTGAGGTTTTGGGGTTCCCAGGAGAGGTTTCCAGGGAATTGGGTAATCCCAGTTTTGAATTCCCAAAGATTTGGGGTCTTCCAGGTGACAACACGGGCCAGGGGCTCAGAGGGGCTGAGGGGGGAGGGCCTGGGGGTGTTTTGGGGGGGTTCAATCAATGGGGGGGGGCAGGGGGTGCTGAGGAGGAGGTGTGGTAAGTGTGTGTGGGGCTCTCATGGATTTGATGCCTCAGTTTTTAACTTTTCTATTTTCAGATTCTGTGCTGCTTTCCTCTCTGGGTCTGGGCTTCATATTAAGGGATGCTGAGCTCTGTTCACAGAGCAGGGAGACAAAACAATTCCACTCTAGCTGGGAACCCAAGGACAAATAATCCAAACCTCAGGCCCAAGAGCATAAACAACGGGCACTGAAGAAAAACAAGAAGGATGGGACTTCATCAGCTAAAGCTATAATTGGACAATTAACTCCAATATGCAAATGGAGCAGAACTTATAAAAGTGACAGACCTCGTGACCTGGTCCATTTTGTGGCCATTTTGGTTCATCTTGGGCGTAGCCCAAGGCTCTTGTTCTGCCCAAGGTGCATCCATGGAGGCCTTTTAACAAATGCCTGCTTTATTGTGTAACCGTGTCTGGCCTCTGCTCTAGGGCAGCCTTGTGAAGGCATCAGTTTGTGGCGAGCACGAAGGGAGCCGAGGCACCTGGGCAAGGGCTGGAGCAGAGGCAGAGGAAGGTGCAGCTGCTGCCCCCCAGCCCGCGGCACTGACGGGGCCCAGGTGCGGTGCAGAGGGTGCGGGAGGCCGAGAAGCTCGGGAGGAGCGAGAGAGGCGTGAGCGGCTGCAGGGGCGCTGTGTGTATCAGGGGAGCGCGGTGGGAAGGGCTGTTCTGTGCTCGGGAGCGCAGCGGGTGCGGTGCTCGCTGTGCCCGGGCTCAGGGAGGGCGGGCGCTGTGAGCAGCGGGGTTGGATCGCGGGGCTGGGCTCGGCCTTGGGCCGGCAGTGCTGGCGCAGGGATCGTTCCCGCACCGCCGCTCCGGAGCGCCGCGATTGGAATCTCGCTCTTTCTCTCTCTCGTTGGCCCTTTTAATTTCTACTCAGAACTGTTAAAATTCCGTGTGTATATTCTGCTGCGAGTGTTGTAGTGATAATACCCCGAGAAACAGTCCCCTGAGATTAGCACTGGGAAACTGGGGAGCCCTTACCGGGGGGAGCCTTATTTTTCAAACGCAAACTTGTTGGACTCTCAGCAAAGATCTGGCCACGGTATGAGCTAGAGGACAATCAGACGAGGCCCGAGTTTGGTAGTTGGGATAAGAGATTAATATCAAGTTTGATTTCCTGTAGACGCGAGGATAAGTCCTCAGGTGAGCTGGAGTATGCGAGGCTCTTTATGGTGTCAGCATGTCAGCGGAGCCCAGCAGCAAAGCAAAAGGAAGAGAATCCCTTAGTCTGAACGGGAAAAGGGGAGAAAAGGAAAAAAGAGCCAATATTGGACAACAAAATTAAAACAAGGGAGGAAGAAGGCTCAGATCGAGAAGCTCCGCCCTGAGGGTGGGGTCGGTCGGGTCCGGGCCAAGGCGCGCCCCCCCCGCCGCTGCCGCCGCCAGCGCCGACACGATCGGGGGGCGGGGGAGGCGCAGCTCAGACGGGGCCCAGCCAGGGAAGGAGGAGAAAAGCGAGCCTGGGCAGGCAGGGATGGCCGCCCCCGGCCCGGGAGGAGGAGCTTGTACCGGGAGAGGGGAGGGGATGGATGGCGGGCACAGCCCACGGCACCGCCCCGGGAGGAGGAGGAGGAGGAGCCGGGGGCGGAGCTTGTACCGGGAGGGCGGAGAGGGCACCTCCCATGGGGGGAGGGGTCTCTCCGCTCCCAGCCCTGTCAGTTTCCATGGCAACCCTGAACGCCGGGGCGTGGCTTCAGGTGATGACGTCACCGATGCAGGCGGACGCGCAGCCCGGGTTAAAAGCCGCAGCAAATCCTGCCTGGGGCTTCCCAGGATCGGGGGTAGGCAAAATGGATTCTATGGTACAACAGGGTCAGCCGAATCAGAGAGCTCCTGTCAAGCAGCTCCGAGGAAGATGAAATTGATGAACTCATTGCAGCCTTGAGCAAGAGGGGAGGGGAAAGATCGTGAGAAAAGCCATCAAAGAGTGCAGCCCCATAGCAAAATTTACTAGATTAAAAAAATTTAAAAAGCAAACAAAAAACACCCCGGTTTTACAAGCCCCACTACGACCAGCAGTTGGCAACCAGGGGCCAATATATGTTACGGTTCCATAAACACGGTTCACTTTCCTGTTAAAATTTAAAAGTTTTATCAAGGACAATAGGAGGCAGAGACAGTAAAGCAAAGATTCCGGTCGGATGCACCTTGGCACTCAGCCAAGGGCACCCCTGCTAGTTTGGGAAACACCATTTTAATACCATTTCTATTACATCAGCCTGTTGCATATTCATAGACTCTTATGCATATCCATCATTAGTTTACATATTCCAGGAACTGTTTAGCATGGCTCCTCCTCAGGTCTGCCTTTTTAGAGCATGTCTGTTTCCTGCCTGTGGTTTTGGTTCACTCTCTTGATCACTTCCACTCTGGGCCTTGGTCCACACTTTCTCCAGACGGCAGATGCTGATAGTTGGCACATCAATAGCAGGGTGCTCATGGCGTGTTCACTGGATGTTATCCCAACCAAACAGACAGGTCACTCCTAACTAGGTCAGCTACCACTACTACTGTGTCTAAGTTTTTTATTAATAGCAGGAATAAAAGCAAAGTTATTTTAACATTGTAAATACAACATTCATCTTAATATTTGCAAAAACCCAACAATATAATATGCATCTATAGCAATCGCTCCTCTTCCCTTTTTACAAATAATTTGGCTTGAGCAGCATTTCTTTTTTCTATCCTCCATTTTTTTCTTTCTTTTTTTTAATAAATCATTTTTGCTTCATCCAAGGGGTATTTCTTATTATTCTGTATGCATATAATCTTTTGTGCAGTCCCAGATGTAGTCAGTTTTGGGTCTACAGGCATTGTTACTGAATCATTAAAAGTGAAAATCAGGGACAAAGACTCTCTAACTAGTTAAAGTTAGAAAGTTGTATGTTTATTATGCCAGTGGGCAGCACAGAGGGAAGTCGTCCCCGAAATGCTTGACTGCACCACACAAGGATTTTTGCCTTCTATTTATTTCCCAAAATAATACATATGCATAACCCCAGTAACTCCCATCCCTACTTTGTATTAAAATGAGGTTATTAGTCCTTCACGTGTGCACATTCCTTCTCTTGAATTGGGTGGGTGTAGTGGTTTTGGTTTGCCAATTTCAGGTTTCCCAATTTTGAGATTTTCCCGGCCAACACACCAAAGAATGTGGCGGCTTCAGTGCTGACCAATCACCAATACACTCACTTCCTGCTTGAGATGGGATTAGGAGAAAGGCAAAGCAGGCTCAAAACTTTAAAAGGGTATAAAGAAAATGTTATTAGAAGTAACTAAAAAGAAAAAAAAAAAAGTAGTAAGAATCAAAACAAACCCTTCAGAACACCTCTCCTCCCCCCACAACATTTTCTTTTCCACTGACAGTGTAAAGAAACCAAACCTAAGATTTCCAGTCAGTTTACCACTTGCAAAAAAGTCCTTCTTCAGTTCATTGAGGAAGAGAAGTCCCTCTTGTTAAGGTTATGGAGACAAGAGGAAAAAACCCAGTTCTCTCATGGTTCTCAATTTTGTCATGAATAGCAGCTGCCCGGGGAACTCTGCTATTGTGAAATCCTTCCCATTGCCACAAGCCTTCCCACTGTTCCTTGATGGGCCATGTCGACTTATGGAGTATTGTTTTAAAGACGAGCAATTCAAAGGCAAAAGTTCTCATTTTCTATTTCTAAAATCATCTTCATCCCTGGGAACAGAGATCTTCTTCTCCTGGAAACACAGGACTGCTCTTCTCTCTTCCTCTGTTCAAACTTCTCATGGGATCACGGCTATTTCAACATCTGCTTGTCTTAGCATGGGGGCTTTGGCTTGATATCAATTTGAACACTTTCATCTCCCCATAGTTCCATGTGTTATAAGGAAAAAGAGTCCTTTCTCCATAGCTTACAAGAGGATTTCAGCTCCAAAAACAAGCCATCTCTTCCTCCCTCCCACCGACTAGAAAGGAGAGAGTTCCTGGGTTTTTTGTCTTTAACATGTGTGTTTCCCAAGAGGCGTCTCCAGCTTCTCAGCCGTTCAACAGACTGTCAGTTACACAAAAAGCTTTGCATCACTTCCCTGAATTTCCTCTCATTCCAAACCATGACAGTCGGTGCCTCAGACTGGGTCAGTGGTCCCAGGGATGAAGTCAGGAAGGTCTTTGTCAGGTCTCTGTGACCCTCTGGCACAATCCAAGGCTTTGTGATGGATTGACATGGAGTCCAGGTGCTGGGCATTGTTCTGCTGGTTTCAGTATGTTCTGATAGTAGTTCACTTGCTCCACTTCCTTCTACAAATGAGCTCATTATATAACAATTAGCTTTAGCTTAAGCATCTAATAATCATTAACCAATTGTTGGTGTATCTGGCTTCAGTATGAATTGGTTCTAACCTTCAGCTAAAATCTTCAGTTTTTAAAATCATGATTCAATCCCTACTCCTTCTTCAAGTTTGGTAAATTCTTTTACTGAACATATAGATTCTTCTTTATTGAGCCACCTCATGTGGTAGGTGTTTCTTAATACCGTACCATATGTTCTCAATATTGAAGTTAAAGCTGCTCCTTGCCGCAAAAGTCTCTAGTTCTAAATAAGTACTATTATAGACAAAATCAAACTTATACTAACTAAGAGAAGTAAAACAGTAATTGGATGAACTAAGGTATTGAGCAAGTCGGTTGCTGTTGGAGACTACTCAAAAAGCACATCCCACTAATGACGGGATGGGCCTTTTTCCCATCTTTAAAATACTTTCCATATAGTCTCTGTGGCATGGTGTATTGTAATCAAAGTTCTTTTTCTTTTATCTTTAATGAAATAAACAGGGCAAGGAGACTTTTGCTCCTTTTAAATGCCTTTATTGAAAGTGATCAGCTCAGGATGGGAAGCTCAACGAGTCTGCAGTCTCCGACGGGTCCCCCAGGGTGGCTCGCAGTCCGATCCTCGTGGGAATCTTTTGGGCATGACCCTCAGATCTTCTCACTGTCCACAGCTTCGCCCCATCCGAGACCTGGCCCGGGGGCTCTCTCCTCAGGGTGAGGAACAACGAAGATTTTCAGCATCTCTGCAGGCCCAGCACTCTGCTCCTGACGTCCAGGCAACCCTCTAACTTCTCAACTTTATACAGGCTCGTTATTTTAGGGGTTTTCTCAGTACGTTTGGAGCAGTAGCTTCCCATGACATGCTGGTCTTGGGGTTAATTTGCATGTCTCTCCCTCCATGTTTTGTCTTTTCTCTTCACTGCCTGGGGAAAGAGAGTGTTATGTTTGCCCAATTATCCCTTCATTAAAAAACCCAAACAATATTTGAAATAGCAGCAATTTTAATTAAATAGTTTAAAAAAATATATAAATAAGGGATAATTTGGTTCAAATCATAGCGCATAAGCAAAGATAACCGCGGGGTACGGAATGCAGGGTTCTGGGACCCTTGTCACCTCATGTACGAGCTTGCCAAGTAAAAATTACCCCCTTATATGCCATGGGTTAACACCATCTCCTCCTGTTATGAACTGAATTTTGTTAAATTTTATATCAGTAGAAAAAAACCGAGTTGCAGCATCTGTGAACCAGAGCTGCCGAGGCAAAGCTGTTGGGCAGGGTTACTTGTTATGTTAACTATAAGTCGTTAGAGTTAATAGTTCTCTTTGTATCACTTACGGACCCTAGCCAGGGCAGGTAAATAGCCCTCCTTTTGTGTTGATTAGAGAGAATCTGGGGAGGAGGAAGGAATTACAATATGCAGATTTTGAGAACCACTGTACCATGGGACGTATTGAACTTATAAAAACCCCAAAACAAACGAGCCAAATATAAAATTAAAGAATTAGAATGATTCGTGGACGTGAGGAATAGAGTGCTAGACCTGCAGAGATGTTGAGAGACCTTAGTGCCCCTCGCCCTGACTAAAGAAGCTGCCTGGGACCGGGACCTGGAGCTGGGAAGCAGGGAAAAGTGAGAAACACCAGGGCCTCGCCCAGGCGTTCCTGTGAGGACTGGCTCTGCTCCTTGTGGACAAAGCTGCGTATCCTCCTCCTCTGAGCCACGCTGGGAAGCAGACGGAGACGGCCGCCTCGTCGGACTTCCTAATCCTGAGCTGATCACTTTAATAAAGGTGTTAAAAGGAGAAAGGTCTCCTGCCCTGTTGTGTTTTATTTCACTCCTATTTTCGGTTCGTCATATTTCTATCTCCGCCCTCATCACCACCTTTACCACGCATGCGCCACCACTCGGTTTGGTGGTCGCACAAGTTCTTTTGGGGGTCGTCTGATGAAGATTTCGTAGTCTTCCTCTGTGTCCTTTAATTCACCTTTTAGTTACACATGCGCACCAAGCCAGTACAATGTAAGCCAAAACTAACATATCGCTATATCTACATATCAAGGCAATAAATCCCTTATAATTAGCATTTTCTGGGACCCAACCAGGTTTTGCTTCCTTTCTGCTCATTTTTAGCAACTGTATCTTCGGCTTCTTTCCTCCTGTCCTTGTGAACATCTGCCGGGAGGGGGGGTGGAGCCCCTCCTCTCCCTCTCTTCTTTGGCATTACCACTTTTAACTATTTTTATTATTCCTAATTAATATAATAATTAACATAATTACTGTACCAATATTGATTATTGTTTCAATTTTATCAGCACGAATCATACCTATTTATCACAAGAGCTATTACCCCGCCTTGGCCAGGGTGTTTACTGATACAAGGAGAACCATTAACTCTAACAACCCGTGATTACCATGACAAACAAACAGTACCTCAGCAGCAACCCTGGTCTGATTAGTTTTTGTAACTTTTTTTTCTCTCGCAAAAAAAATTGGCAGATTTTTGTTCATAACATTTAATATATTTAAGAATTTTCTTCAATTCATAATGTTTTAACTATTGGATAACCAAAGTTAAGCTCATCCTTATAGGCACAGGCAATATTTTTTGGACAGTGATCAAATTTGCCTTTATATGTTGGTATGATACGACTGGTGCCTGATAGGGAAAAGCACATCCTTTGATTTTGACAAAATTACAAATGCCAAGTTAAATTGAGTTTCCTTCACAGTGATCTCATCTACTATTATAGTGGGGCATGCTGTTCTGAGGCAGATACAACCTTGGCTTGTATACACAGGCAAGGTTGTCTAGGTAATGGGATGCATTTCAAAGTGATAAATACTTTGCTTTGTATCTAAGTCTAAACTCAGAGCAGTTAGTTAAGCATTTGTCACAATATTTAGGATTCTTGATGAGATTAATGAAATATATCTTGGACAAACACATATTTACATCCCCAAACATTTCTTCTTTCTTACACAGTTGCATTTGTAATTTTTAGCATTTGACCCAGACTTAGGGGAGTTAAAATCATAGACTTTCCCTTGGCACTTCTATACTAGTCACATGATATGGAAGTGGTGCTGCATTAGCTGTGGTTATAGCAATAATCATAAATGCCACAACTCTCTGAGCTACACCTACTTGATTATCTATTACAACTACAATTCTTTCTATTCTTTGGGGGATTATTACACTATGCTTATCATTTTACTCACACTCTATTTATTTTCTCGAGAAAGTTTTAATTTCAGTTTGTTGTTACCCAGTGTATCTTTCTAAAGTCCCTCAGGAGCCTTCTTCACTTGGGAATGATGGATCTAGGTGATTTGTTCCTTAATCTTGATTGCAGTAAAGGTGGTGAGGAGCACTTGGAATGGTCCCTCCCACTGCGGTTCCAGAGTCTTCTCTGCAAAAGACTTAACATACACATAATCCCCAGGCTGTACGTTATGTACTGGTTCATAACAATGCTTTGGTTACCTCCTGTGCTTTGGCAGCTCTAGTAGGGAAAGCTTCTGGCCACCCTGAAAGGTATCTGTTAACACCAATAGGTATCGGTACCCGCCATTCCTGGGCAGTTCTGAAAAATCAATTTGGCATTGTTGCCCAGGTTCATATCCTCTCTTAATTTGTTTGAGCTTTGGTTTAGGAATATTTTTGGGATTAGTTTGGAGGCAAAGGCTTCATTGGCGAGTCACCTGAAGCACTGCACTTTGCGAGTTTTTGGCTAGGATTCTGTTTTTCAAGTGATTATAGAAGGCATCTATTCCCCAATGTGTTTTCTCATGTTCATCTTTCACTAATGACCACAGCATATAAGAGAGGATAACAAGCCTTCCTGTCCCTTCATCTGTAACAGCCCACCCTTCTTGATTATAACTTCAATTTTCTTTCTCAATAAGCCTTTTTTCTTTCTTACTGTACTTTGGGTTACTTTCCATAGAAATTTGTCCATCGGGGATTGAGACTGCCTCAACTGTCTCAACAATTACCTCACCTTTAGCTGCTTCTTTTACCTCTCTGTCTGCCAGCTCATTCCCTTCCTCCAATTGAGAGCTCACTTTTTGGTGTGCCTTGATGTGCATGATGGTTACCTTTTCAGGTAGCTGGATTGTCTACAACAGTTTTATTATCTCTTGTGCATGTTTAATGCTTTTTCCTTGTGAGTTCATGACAAGGAAGACGGGAGACATGCTCTTCCAATGATGAACGACAAGTCTCAGATTTATTGATTAACAGGCACACTTTTATAATCACAGTAATAAGGCTCATACATATTGCAAAAATAGAGCTCACTATTGGTCAGCTATAAAAAGTCAGTCCCACCTTTCTCAGGATGTTTGTGGCTTCATTTTTACCTCCTGTTATCACATATTTTCTTGAACAGCTTCTTGCTCAAAGAAACCATGTCCTTGAATTAGGCAGCTGTTGCTTTCTCAGATGTATTTTCTCTTGTCTCTTTTCCCATCAACTACGTCTCAATAAAAAACTGTCCACATTTCCCTGGTTTCTTTTTTGAGCAAGAAGCTGTGTTTGTCACGTCTTTCCGTATCAAGCAACTGACTATATTTTGAATGCAGCTCAAAATACAAGGCAAAATAAGTAAAAGCATCAAAACGACGATTAAAATATTGCATGTACTACAAGGCTCTTTAACTGTGGTTCTAAGCTTAAGCTTTTTAAGTTATACAACACATATCTTGAAATTCTCTACATCTATGCCCCTGTGCTAAAAGCAAAAAATCTATAGCAGCTCTATTCTAAAGCATTGTGTGATAAGCATTTTACACATCTGTAGTAAGCATATCTAAAATCTGTGATGTTTTATTCAGTTCATCCTTAGCCCAGCACCCCAGCTGTTTTGCTAAGTTCCTTGCCTTATCTGCCGTGCCTCCAGGTAAAATAGTTGCTACCACCACCTGATGCAGCTTAGTCCCAAACCTAGATTCCCCTACGTTTAACTATTGCTTGTGTTTTTATTCCATTGCACTAGCAAAGATACGGTAAGATGGAACAGTGATAGTTTTCTCAAATAACACGGCCCCCCCTTGTGGTTTTGTTGGTATGCCATTCCAGAGCTGAGTCTAAGTTAGCCCCATTTTACTCTATTCTTATTTAAATCTTGGGCATTTAAGGGTTCAAAGCTTAACCAACCCCCCCCCCCCCCACCCCCCCCCCCCCCCCCCCCCCCCCCGTGGGTTGCCTGCAAGGCTGGCATTTGCACTCCCAAAGACATCTAATTCTTCTGGGGGAGAGCGCAGGGATGTGTTCAAGGACAATATGAACTCACACTGCTGGCAGACGTCCTGTTTGCTTTGTTGTTGGTAATGGGCCGAAAAAGACAAGTTTTTACATAAACTTCCACTGTTCCCAAAACCACAAAATTCCCCGGGGAACCAAATAGGTAAACTTATAAAACAAGTTTGAAAAGGATTAGTAACTCCTCCTAAACTAAGGCAAAGTGATGATTGATAAGTTTGTTTTGCTGATGTTACCCAGATGTTATCTCTTGGCTAATTAAAGCGTGTAATTTCTACTACGCTGGCTATTATAACACTAAGCAATACAACACAGTTAAACTTCATTTTTCTTCACGCCTCTTTCTCCTCTTATTCCTTTTAGCCCTTACTGTCCCTAATTATTGTAGTTTTAACTCTTGTAATCTGCTCAAGCACTGATCTAGTTCCTTGTCAGGATCGCTGCTAATTGGCCCTACCACGGAATGCTGTGTTATGGGTACTGTGAAAAATGCATGTATTTTATGATTGGCTTTTTGCAAATACCAAAAAGAACACTATATGTGTTGTGTTAGGAAGTAATGCTGTATTAATTCTCTTAAGTACTGTGTTAAATATAGTTTTAAGTTACAAAAATTGTTAAAATAGAAACTATGCTATGTAAGATGCTTTGTTAAACAGAAGAGTCTTGCAGCTAGATAGCAGCCACAGGACACTTAAATCTTTCCAAGAAAGGGAATTTATTGCCTTCTTATCAGAAGAAACTAACTTCTTCCCGCCTTGAAAGTGCTGTTAGGATTAGAAGGAAGAAGTTGACACTGACCAGACAGAATCTTGTGTTTGAATGGAACTTATGTACCATGCATGAAGTGTATGAACATGCAACAGGCTATTGTTTTTAAGGGTTAATCCTTTGTTCACGGGTGTCCTTTTTCGGGCTTGTGATGCCCAGAAAATGATACCTGGATGTCTGTAACTCTTTGCTTTTATTGTCTCATATTGTCCTGATTTAAACTGTCCAAATTATTATGACTCTAATTGTATTACTATTTTTATAACCATTTTATTACTATTAAACTTTTAACAATTTCAAAAGCAAGTGATTGGCATTTTTCACAATTGTACTAATTTTCTATACTTCGCAGAGACAATATGAGACTTACTCCGAGCTGTAACCCTTTCAATGATATGCTTTAGTTCTTAATGATATCAAGTTAGGATCTTTTGCTCAGGTGTTTCAAAAAGCTCTAAAGCCGGACTGACTCTTAATCTTGTTTGTTCTTGTAGCTCTCTCTGCTACTCGTTAAAATTATGGTTAAATGAGCACCTGTTACACCCCAATTCACATACTATAGACTGTTCTATCCAAAAGGTTTTGCCACAGCCCCTGCAATACAAAGCCACCCAAGCAGCACAATACAGGTTATTACAGTCAAGACATTTTTGACCCGCCGGACCCCGTATGTAAAATTCTAACAGCGACCCAACAGTTGTAATCAGTCCCCCAAAGGTCCGGCAGCAGGTCACAGTCCAGTCGACAGCCTTCAAGTGTCCTTTCAGCTGTAACAGCAGCAGTCGTAGCTTTCTTGTCAGTCACTGCATCAAAAACAGGCCCAGTCCACCTGGCAGGTACCCACACAGCCCCCGTATCTCCCCCGTTTTCTTTTGCAACTGAGTCGGTGCCCCAAGGAGGTATTTGGGACCGTTCCAAATTGTCAGGTGTATAGACAACTCTGGGTCCCGCCGATAAACTTGTCCTTGAGTAACACAGTCCATAGTTTGCTGAAAAATGTGCTGCTGCTCCGGAGTAATGCAGCTTGGACTTGTAGGGTCTGTGCCTTTAAGAAGTGGACGTAGATCAGCCAGCAGCCCGTTTGGTATTCCAAAAATCGCCCCTTGTTAATTTGAAGTGCTGGAAAAGGGGTGTGTAGCATAACCATAATTTTCCTGGTAAAATCCACATCAATAACTCCAGGTAAAACAAATAATCCAAGCATAAACGCAGATGATCTCCCTGAAAGCAGTGCACCCATCGCTCGACCTTGCATAACAATAGGTCCTTTATTCTCCGTCGGGATGTTTTGTGGGTGCGGAGTCCTTAGCGTGACTTCTACAGAGGCTGTCAGGTCCAGCCCAAGGCTTCCTGTGGTGACAGGTTGGAAGCAGGGACATTGGTAGCATCACGTATGGTTGCCTGGTGGAGCCGGTTTCACTGCGTCTGACTTTGAAAAGGTGCAAGAGCAGCTAACACCTGATCTTGGGAAACCTTTGCCTGTTCCTGTAACCCTAACCCCAGCTGTTTGATAGCATCTGCCAGGAATGCTTTTGATCCTATTGGCATCTGAGCCATCCTTTCTACTGCCTCTTTTATGGCCCAATTCGCACCTAATGTGTTAAGCACATTCCTCCTAGCCTGACTGCAGTTCTGAAAAGCACATTGTTTCAGCACAGCCTCTGTCGTATAATCAGGTACCCCTGCTTTCTCTATCGCTGCAGCAGCGTTCTCTATAAACGAACCAAATGATTCTTCCTGGCCCTGCTTAATCCCCATGTACATGGGCACTCCTCCAGGTTCTGTTACTCTGTCTATAGCCAGTCTAATCAATCCCATAGCCTCTCGGCACTTATCTGGTCCTGCCGGGGCCTGAGCTTCGGTGCAAAGAAACACTCTTAGCCCCAAAAACTCATCTGCTGTCACTCCAAACTGACTAACTCCCGATTGCAACTGTGATAGTAACTTCCAGTGAAGAGCAGTTGTTATTGCTCGCAGACCTCCCCCCATCTGAACTGGAAAAGTCACCGGGCATGTTATTTGTGTAGCCACATTAATTGCACCATTATCCCCTTTCTCCAAGCCCTCCATCGCCAGCGCAGCCCAAGCCTCCCCCCGTCCCGTGGCAGTAGTCCCCGCTAGGTCGCTTTCCGCCCCAGGGATCGGCTCACTGCTCAGAGGGAGGGCAGCCGGGGCCGGTTTTGGCCATGAATCATTCTCTCCGGGGGGTGCAGACGGCTCTCTCGCTGCCTCGGTACCAGAATTATAAGGCAGTGGTGCCGGGGGAGGTAAACACATCCTATTAAACACAGAGGGTAATGGGGTGTCTTGGGATAAATCTCCCTCATAGGTTCTGTTTTTTGTATGAGCAGCGGATGCCTGCACAGCTGCTTTCTGTGCTGCCTGATACTGCAGAAGCTCATTATGAATCACCCTCCAAAGTTTTCCTATCTTTTCGGCTGTCTTATCTTCTTCTAAAGTAGCTTCCCAGAGCACCTCCCCAAACTTACACCACTCTATAAGCTCGTGTACAGTACAAGGATTTACAAATATCCCCTTAGCATACCCATATGACAGGAGTCCCGGTAACTCCTTTTTCACTCCTATCCCCTTAATCTGCTGCTTTTGCAAGAAAGTGGTAAATAAATCATATGCTGCTTGCCTTTCCATACCTAATTTGTCAGTGCTGTTGCAGCCCCCTCAAGGTCTCGGCAGCACGTATCAGCCAGGCTCATCTGTACGGTCACCCAGGGCACGGTGCGGCCTTACTAGCCCTCTTCGTTCGCACTTATTTGCTGTCCTGGCGGCTTGGGACCCGAACTGTCTTACGTTGCTCATCCATGGTTGGGGTCACCATTTGACGAGGTAGACAGGAGACCTGCTCACCCACTGATGATCGACAAGTCTCAAATTTATTGATTAATAGGCACACTTTTGTAATCACAGTAATAAGGCTCATACATACTGCAAAACTAGAGCTCACTATTGGTCAGCTATAAAAAGTCAGTCCCACCTTTCTCAAGATGTTTGTGGCTTCTTTTTTACCTCCTGTTATCACATATTTTCTTAAACAACTTCTTGCTCAAAGAAACCATGTCCTTGAATTAGGCAGCTGTTGCTTTCTCAGATGTACTTTCTCACGTCTCTTTTTCCTATCGACTATGTCTCAGTAAAAACTGTCCACATGGGAACTTAGGGCATTAGATGCCTGATTGTCCCCTAAGGCTGGAGTTTTTAAATTATAAGAGAGGGAAGAGACAGCAAGCCAATCTCTCTCAAAAAACTAAAATCTGGAGCGCCCCCGCCTCGCGCCATAACAAAAATGAGGTGGGCCTTTTAACATCTCGCGGGGGAGGGGAAAAAAGGAGGACCAACACCTCCAGTCCTGCCTGCTGCTACAACTACATGGACAGACATACATTCACCGGACTTGACAGGTTTAAATTGTCTTTGACCGCAACCCATCTAAACAACTCTCTCTAAAACTACTCCTTTCAGGTTGCAGCTGGCTGAGCCAATCCACCTAAGAGACTCAGAGTTCCACCTGGTGACCGTGTGCCCGGAGTGTCCAGGTACTTGGGAGCTAATCGGACGTAAGTATGTTGTCATCGGAGACACAAAATTACCCCACTTAACGTCATCATCATCCCAGGTCTCTTATCATCAGACCCGGGAAAATTTTTCATTGGGCTGTATTGTCTCTGCCCTCCCCTCTTCATACCCAGAGGTCAGGTTGTTGCACAGGCAATCCCAGCGCCAGAGCTGACCTGGAGCTCAGAACCACCTCCAGACTTTCAGTACCATAGAGTAGCTTTGGCCCAGGTTCTGGGACAGGCCAAACCCGGGCTAACTTGTCAGCTCTTGAGGGGAGGAGACCACAAATCCATCCAGGGTCTTCTGGACACGGGGGTAGATGTGTCGATTATTCCCTCTCGGGAATGGCTTTCACATTGGGAACTGCAAGACATGGCTGGACACGTGCAAGGTGTTGGGGGTTTGCAATTGACTAAACAATCGAAGAGCACTGTGCAAATTAAGGGGCCAGGTGGCAATTGGCGTCAGTACGCCCATTTGTTTTAGATTATACGGAACCCCTGTGGGGGAGGGACCTTCTTGCCCAGTGGGGAGCCCGAACTGACCTTCCAGCGCCTCCTCAGGATTTTCAGGCAGCGGCCACTGAGGAGCGCCTTACCTGGAAGCTGAATTGGAAATCTGATAAACCAGTACAGGTAGAGCAGTGGCCACTTAACGAACAAAAACTAAAGGCATTCAACAAGCTCGTCCAGGAGCAGCTGCTTAAGGGCAACCTGGTGGAGACCATGTCCAAGTGGAACTCCCCAGTGTTTGTCATTGAAAACCTAACAAGAATGAGTGGCAGCTCCTTCACGACCTCCGTCAAATTAATAACATCATAGAAGATATGGGTCCCCTCCAACCAGGGATGCCGTCTCCAACAATGCTCCCTCGAAATTGCAATTTGACCATAATTGATATCAAAGATTGTTTCTTCTAAATTCCCCTTCACCTGGATGATGCCCCACATTTCGCCTTCACGGTTCTGGCCATCAACCGTGGAGCCCCAAGCAAGTGCTACCATTGGCGAGTCCTTCCACAAGGAATAAAGATCAGCCCTGTGATTTGCCAATGGTACGTCGCTTCCTTGCTGTCCCCCATACGTACAGCCACCGAGGATGCCATAATCTATCATTACATGGATGACATCCTCGTTTGTGCTCCGACAGATGACATATTTACCCATGTGCTTGACCTGACAATCAATGCATTGGTTGCTGCAGGGTTCGAGCTTCAGCAGGGTAAGATCAAAAGGATGCCACCTTGGAAGTACCTGGGCTTGGAAATAAGGAGGTGGACCATTCTTCCGCAAAAATTTGCTATCAAAACCAACATCAAGACCTTGGTGGACGTCCATCAGTTGTGTGGGTCTTTGAACTGGGTAAGGCCTTGGCTAGGAATTCCTACAGATGACCTATTCCCCCTTTTCAATCTATTGAAAGGGGGAGAGGAGCTTAGTTCTCCAAGGTCACTTACCCCAAAGGCACAGGTAGCGCTGAAGAAAATCCAAGAATCCATTTCGGCCAGGCAGGCCTACCGATACCAACCAGGCCTGCTGTTTAAGTTCATCATTTTGGGAAGGTTGCCATACCTCCATGGGGTGATTTTCCCATGGGACGAATCCATCAAGGGCAAGGACCGAGGCTTGGAGGACCCTCTCTTGATCATAGAGTGGGTATTCCTCAGCCATCATAGGTCCAAAAGAATGACACAGCCGTCAGAGCTGGTGGCAGAACTGATCAGGAAAGCAAGGTCGCGGATCCAAGAGCTTGCACGTTGTGACTTTGACTGCATCCACATCCCCATAAAATTAGGTTCGGGCCAACTCAAAAAGAAAACTTTTGGTGAACTGCTCTAGATTAATGAAATGTTGCAGTTTGCTCTGGACAGTTACACCGGCCAAATTGCTGTTGATTGGCTGGCCCACAAATTGTTCAATCAGGAATTCTCATTGTCCTTAAAAAGGGTTCAGAGTTGAACCCCTTTGAAGGCTCTGACTGTGTTTACTGACACGTCTGGAGCATCCCACAAGTCAGTGATGACTTGGAAGGATCCTCAAACTCAGTGGTGGGAGGCCGATGTTGCTAAAGTGGAAGGTTCTCCGCAGGTAGCTGAGTTGGATGCAGTCGTCAGGGCCTTCGAGAGGTTCTCTGAACCATTTAATTTGGTTACAGATTCAGCGTATGTTTCTGGTGTAGTGTCCAGGGCAGAGCATGCGGTTCTTCAAGAGGTCTCCAACATCCCTTTGTTTAACTTGCTCTCCAAATTGGTTACACTGGTCTCCCACCGAGAGCAACCTTTTTTGTGATGCACGTCAGGTCACACACCGACCTGCCAGGGTTCATTGCAGAGGGCAATTGAAGAGCAGATGCTCTTGCCGCCCCTGTCCAAATGGCCCCGCTCCTGGATCTGTTTGGCCAAGCTAAGATCAGCCACCAGCAGTTCGATCAGAACGCCGCTGGCCTTGTTAGGCAGTTTCAACTTATGCACGAACAGGCCAAGGCGATCGTGGCTACATGTCCCCAATGCCAGTCCCATCAGCTCCTGGCACTCAGCTCCAGAGCCAACCCCAGAGGGTTATCTAGTTGTGAGGTGTGGCAAAGGGATGTGACGCATGTTCCATCCTTTAGCCGGTTGAGCTTTGTTCATGTCTCTGTGGATACTTTCTCCAGTGCAGTCTAAGCCTCTGCCCACACAGGTGAAAGGGCAGTCAATGTTGAAAAAAACATCTTGTACAGGCTTTCGCTGTCCTGGGTATCCCTAAGGTCATCAAAACTGACAATGGCCCAGCATACAAGTCCAGGGAACTGAGAAGCTTCCTGCAGTAGTGGGGAATAGAGCATAAAAGTGGTATCCCCTATTCCTCAACAGGCCAAGCCGTGGTTGAGAGGACCCACCAGAGCCTTAAAAGAGTGCTAGAACAACAGTGTTCAGCAGTGAAGGTGGAGTCCCCTCACGTCTGGCTGTCCAAAGCCCTCTTTACTATTAATTTCCTGAACTGTTCTTTTGATAACCTAAATCCCCCCATTGTTAGGTGTAGTAAATGCCACAGGCCCTGCTAAGGCACCTTGGAGGCTTTAACAATAGGATTGCTGACACAGCAGTCCAGAGATGTCGAACCCTGGACTTACAACGTATATTTGTACCCTTATAAGGAAAAAATCCTATTGATCCTTCTATTGGTCACTTGTGAAACCTTTAACCTGTATTCATTGGTCCAGTTTGGAGCCTGGCCAAAGGTATAAATGTAGCTTACTGTATCTCATTAAGTTAGAAGAAGAATTGCTCCGGACCTTTCACGCTCTCCTGAATAAACCATCTCCAGTGGAACTGCCGGCTTCTTCTTCTCCTCTCTCTGTCTGCCTGAGCCTATGCCCAGGGAAGCCAAGCCTAGCAGCAGCTAAACCCTAAAGAGCTGAGACCCCAGAGCTGTTATCACTATAAAGAGCTGTTATCACTCTGCAGGCTGGAAGGCTCCCTGTGGCTTCGGGACCAAGCGGGCTGAAGTCCAGGACTCTGTCCTTTCCTGGGATAGAGGTCCCGGGCCAACGCCCAGCTATTGAGACCCCCAAAAGGCCCGCAATAATTGGCGCCTCTGACAGTCGCCCGAACCTGCGACGCTGAGCATCTAATTCCCCCCGGGGGAATTCTGTAATTGCCGTCAGGAGAAGCCGATGCCCGGAAAAGAGAACTTTTCGTTTTAGAAAACCTCCCAACGGGTAAAACTCGGTTCAACCCTTAAAACTTGCATTGGAACGAAAATTCGTTCAAGGAGGATCAAGTAAGGCAGAACCCCTTCCACAGAACAAGCCCGAAGGATGTAAGTATGATTTAAAATTGCGCGCAAATCCTTCGAGTTTCTATTTTTTGTTCTGTTCTTTTTCTTTTTTTTCTCTGTTTTTCTGTAGGAAGGGTGAAATTTTATTATGGGGACTTGTTTCAGTACCCTAAAACTGACTACACATGAGAGAGAGATATATTTATCGATCGTAGAAATGTTATCTGATAAGAAATTCCACTTTTCTAGGGGTCGGTTATCCAAGCACACACTAAAAGCTTTTGTGGGCTGGATAGTTAAACAATTTCCTGATATTAATACGTCTACTCTGTCCGAAAATGCCTTCTGGGATAAAGTAGGGACGGCTCTGTACCTATCTCAAATTAAACAGGATTTATCTGTCACTAACTGTTTACCTTTATTTCACATTATAACTAAAAGCTTTGAAAGGGTTAACTCTGCAACTGTTACAGAGCCACACACTAACACTGATAAGATCAGTGAGGAATGTGTCTTATCTAGCACAGACCCCCACATCCCGATAACAGATTCCAGACAGAACAATAGACTCCTGGGAGCCCCTTTCCCCGCCCTATATCCGTCCCTGAGTTCGGTCACCCCTGAATTTCCCCCTGGTCCAAGCCCCCCCACGTCCGCCAACCACCACTCTCCACCCGCTGCTCCCTCGCCGTTTCCCGCCCCCCCGTACCTCCCGCTCCTGCGTCAGCTTTGTCCACACCCCCGCCCGGCCCCGTCGCGATCCCTGTCCCCGTCCCCATCCTGCTCCCTGCCTACATCCCTGTCGCCGCCCCCGTCCCACTCCCCGCCCCTGTCCCGCTCCCCGCCTACGCCCCGCCCGCCGCCGCCGCCCCTGCACCCCCCACCCCCGCCCTGCCCACTGCCGCCGCCGCCACCCCTGCACCCCCCACCCCCGTCCCGACCGCCGCCGCCGCCTCCGCTGCCCCCGTCCTTGCCCCCCCTGTCGCCGCCGCCACCGCTGCCTCTGCCCCCCCCACCCCCGCCGTTGCCGCCGCCACTTCCCCCACCCCCGCCCTGCCCGCCGCCCCTGCCAGCCCGCCTGCTCCCCCCGCCACTGCCACGGCCCCAGCCGTGCCCGCAATGCCTGCCTGCTCACCCCAACACATCCTGTGTGTGCACCCTTGCCCCTGTATGCCCCTCCAACCCCTGCCCCAAACCCTCTGCCACTCGACCGAGCCTGGGACCCCCCGCGACAACAACCCCCCCACGTACCCGCAGTCCTGCTGCCTCTCTATCCCTGCCCCCGCTACGCCACCGCCTGGCCACCCAATGAAACCTGTGAAAACAAAAACCGCGAAAGTAAAAACACCTAAACCACATCTTATTAGAGCTGCTGATACTGACTCAGATGATAACAGCTCTTCTAATGAATCTGATGCCGATATAATACATATAGACCCTTGGGCTCATATTAAGATAGAAGCCACCAGATCAGGAGACTGGGATTTGGCACAGAAAATTACTGCATTCCCTGTGGAATACAGGGTCGGTCGTAATGGAGGAGAATCGTCTAATAAGTTTTGGAAACCGATTTCAAATAAGGTATTGGTACAATTACGAAACATGGACGAAGCTCACACATTTTTAGAAATCTATTAGAAGCTATGTTCTCTGCACATGTTTTGCTTCTTCGTGATGTAAAAAATATTTCACAATGCCTCCTATCGCCAGTAGAATATCTGTTATGGGATAGGCATTGGAAAAAACACCTAAAAACATTATCTGATGCATATACTGCTGATGAGAATAAGACCAGCCTTTACAGTAGAGCAACTGGCAGGTGAAGGTAATTTGCAAAAGCCAGCTGAACAAATGGAAACATTGACTAAAGATGCCTTGCAGGACATTGCCTTAGCTGCAAAAACTTCTATCCTTCTTATACGAGATGATGCTTTACCCACGATGCATTTTGCTACTATAAGGTAAGGCATGGATGAGACCTTTATAAAATTTGTTGATTGCCTGAAAGATGCTCTTGAGAGGCAAATTGAAAGCGCAGAGGCTAGAAAAGAACTTTTATGTAGGCTTGCTTTGAGTAACTCGAATGAAAAATGTAAAGCTATTCTGAGGCCCTTAACACTGCAATCAGACCCATCCATTGAGCAAATGTTAGAGCATTGTTCTCGTCATATGTCCACTGAGAGTACAGTGGCACAAGCAGTCGCTAAGGGTATTGCTGAAGGAGTTTCTGGTGCTTATGCAGTAATAGCTTCTAAAGATCAAGCTAAATGCTATCACTGTGGGGATCTTGGACACTATATAAAGGATTGTCCGGAGAGGTCATCCCCTCGGTACCACCATAATTATTATCAAAGACCCCAGAACCAGCACCAATTTCAGCAGCGTTCCCACCAGCGTCAGGGAAACGCCCTGAGGAGCCCGGTGGAGCCCCGGGCTATGATAACAAATCAAAGGCCGCCCAGACCCAATTCCGTGCCAGCCAGGACTGTTCCAGATGCAAGGAGAGGGGACCAACTCTCGGGACACCCCACGGGACAGCCGACGGGACAACCCACGGGACAACCCACAGAACAGCCTTCAGAACCACCGAGAGCGGTACACAGCCGCAACTGGTAACTGCTTTGTCCATGGACTTTAATAATGAGGATATTCACCATGTTCCCACAGGCAAATATGGACCTAAAGGTACTCCTTCAGACAGTTTGATTATGGGTGATTCTCTTAATGGGCCAAAAGAAATCTTTGTTGTTCCGGAAGTGCTGACAGTACAGCCAGGTCAAGAGATCCTGGTTCAGGTTCTTTGCATAGGCTCACCATTTTTTCTTTCTAAGGGAACTCCGATTGCACAGGCCTTTTTACTCCCAAAGAGTCACAGGGAACAGATCCCTCTCAACCCTACAGCGATGTGGGCACAAGTCATGGGACTGTCCAAGCCGACAATCGAATGCGGCATCACTTGCAAAGGAGAGAAGACCCACCTGCCAGGGATGCTGGACACCGGTGCTGATGTGACCATCATCGCCCGTTCAGATTGGGCAGCACATTGGGATCTACAACCTGTCGCAGGCGTGATTACCAGGATTGGTGGAACTACGGTTTCCATGAGAAGCAAAAACAACCTTCTTGTTGAAGGACCTGAAGGCAAGCTAGCAACCATCCGACCCTTCGTGGTAAGGGCCCCCATCACCCTTTGGGGCCGAGATGTTCTATCCCAGTGGGGAGCTTCTCTACATATTCCCACCCAGGATTTCTAACTGGGGCCACTGAGGTAAGCGCACTGCCAGACACACCTCGTCTCACCTGGAAAAGCAACACCCCAGTGTGGCAGGAGCAGTGGTCCCTAAAAAAGGCCAAACTGCGCATCTTAAATGAACTGGTGGAGGAACAACTCAAGAAAGGGCACATAGTGGAATCCAACAGCCCTTGGAATTCTCCTGTATTTGTTCTACCAAAGCCTGGGACAAACAGGTGGAGGCTTCTCCATGACCTTCGCAGAATCAATGAAATCGTCAAGGACATGGGCCCTCTTCAGCCTGGTCTGCCTTCCCCATCGATGTTGCCTAGGGATTGGACACTCGCTATCATAGACATTAAGGACTGTTTCTTCAGCATTCCACTGTACCCTGAGGATGCTCCAAGGTTTGCTTTCTCGGTTCCCTCCATTAACAAGGAGCACCCACTTAAAAGATATCATTGGCTTTATCTTCCTCAAGGACTGAAGTCCTCGCCTAGCATTTGTCAGCGATACGTAGCTCACATCCTGTCTCCCATTCGGAAATCATTTCCAGATGCTATCATTTATCACTATACGGATGACATTCTGGTGTGCGCTTCAAACAAGGCTGATTTGGACACTACAGTTAAAAAGACTATTGAAGCCATAGAAAAGGCAGGAATGGAGATTTGTGAGGACAAAATCCAGTACACTGAGCCATGGACTTACCTTGGAGTCCAGATTCGGGAAAGGACTATTGTTCCCCAGCAGATTGTAATCAAAGATGACCCAAAAAACCTGAGAGACTTACACAGCTTGTGAGGATCTATTAACTGGGTACGTCCACTGCTGGGACTTACAACAGAGGACCTCGCTCCCTTGTTCAATCTCCTCCGTGGACCCAAGGAGACCTGAACTCTCCCTGCACTCTCACAGATGAAGCCAGAGGTGCCATCGTCAAAGTCCAGGAAGCCCTGTCTTCACGCAAAGCCCATCGCTACGAGCCCAGTCTGCCTTTCCAGTTCGTTGTTCTGGGAAAAGCACCTCGATTTCATGGACTGATTTTCCAATGGGACCCTCAGCTGCGAGACCCTTGGTTGATACTGGAATGGATTTTTATAAGTAGCCAGCCTACAAAGACTCTTACCACCTACCAGGAGGTGATTGCACATTTGATAAAAAAGGCCAGGGCTCACCTTTGCTCCCTTTCAGGATGTGATTTTGAATGCATATACTTGCCTATAACTCTTAAGGACTTGCCTATAAGACTTAAGGGCTTATTTCAGACCAATGCGAGCTTGCAATTTGCCTTGGACAGTTATACGGGTAGAATCTCAGCACATATCCCAGAACACAAACTTTTTAACAAAAATGAAACTTTTCATTTGATTCCTAAGCAAATCCAAAGCAGAAAGCCTCTCAAAGCTCTAATTCTCTTTACAGACAGCTCTGGGTCCTCTCACAAATCAGTGATTACTTGGAGAGACCCCCAAACACAGGATTGGCAGTCTGATGTACAAGTGGTGGAAGGATCACCACAGATTGCAGAATTAGCAGCCGTTGTCAGAGCCTTTGATAAATTTAAAAATCAGCCTTTCAGTTTAGTCACGGATTCTGCCTATGTTGTGGGAATAGCTATGAGAGCAGAATATGCACTTCTTAAGGAAGTTTCTAATCCAAAGTTGTACCAACTGATCTCTAACTTAATAAAACTGATTTCCAACAGAAAACAACCTTACCACATAATGCATGTGAGGTCACACACAGACCTCCCAGGTTTTGTTGCAGAAGGCAACAGAAAAGCAAATGCATTAGCAATGACAGTACAAACTGCTAATGTTCCTGACATCTTTGCCCAGGCAAAGCTGTCTCATGCGTTTTTCCATCAAAATGCACCTGCCCTTATGAGAATGTTTAAACTCTCAAAGGAGCAGGCGAAGGTGATTGTAGCTACATGCCCTAATTGCCAAAGCTACCAAATACCATCTATGGGGACGGGAGTCAGTCCCAGAGGTCTGAGTAGCTGCCAGCTGTGGCAGACAGATGTAACTCACTTTGCACCTTTTGGAAAGTCAAAGTATGTGCATGTATCAGTTGACACCTTTTTAGGAGCTGTATTTGCATCAACACATGCAGGAGAAAAGTCCATGCACACAATAAAACACCTTCTCCTTGCTTTTGCCACCCTGGGTGTACCAAAGGAGATTAAAATAGATAATGGACCAGCCTATACCTCCAACATGTTAAGGGAGTTCTTCAATGAACGGGGCATAGTGCACAAGACCGGCACACCTATAAACCCCACAGGACAATCCATGGTGGAAAGGACACATCAAACCCTCAAAAGAGTCCTCAATCAACAGAAAAGGGACACAAAAGCCACAACTGCAGTGGAAAGACTCTGTAAGGCTCTCTATGTCATCAACTTCCTGAACTGTACAGCATCAGAGCCTGACCCACCAATTCTTCGCCACTTTGCAAATACCACCCAAGCAAAGCTCACTGAGAAGCCACCTGTGCTCGTGAAGGACCCTGAAACACTCCAGATTTCGGGGCCTCACCAGTTGATCACCTGGGGAAGAGGGTATGCATGCGTGCTATTTTCATCTGATCCAAGGTGGTACCCAGGAAAATATGTGAAACCATACTTAGGAACTGCAAACAGTACTTCTGCAGATGGAGACCAGAACTCTCCTGAGGCAAACACAAGACCACCTCAAAACCAAACCAGCTCCGCCTGGAGACGAAGATGTCGCCGAACATCCACAAACACAAGAACAGACCGCCCCATTACAAGACAGCAGACAAGACAGAATGTTAAAAAATAGTCTGCTGCATCAGGCCATAGATAGCCTTAACACTGAAGTGTTCTCTGAATGATGTGTTATTACACTGTGTTTTGTATTTTAAAAATCCTTTTACTTCCCTCACCCTAACCCTTAAAACCTCTAACCCCCGAACCACTCCTCCTCCCGTAGTGTAGCTTAGAAATTAAAAGAAAAAGGGGGGGGAGGAGGGGGGGAACACAGAAAAGGACAAGGCAGAAATCACTCTCATAATAAAGATAACAATTTTGCTTATATTCCCCATCAGAAGCCCTATTCCTGCCCAAAGATGAAAAATATCTCCCTCGGTGCTGTTCTCACCTCTGCCTGGATGTTCATCACCGTACCGTGTGCCTTCGGCTGGATTAGTCCACAGCCCAGCCATAATGTTTGGGTAACCTTAGCAAAAACATTAAATCAGGACAACATGTGCTTGTCCATGGGAAGTGTTGATAACCCACTTTCTACTTGTCTAGTAGGAATTCCCTTTGCAGCAGACGACTGGCCTGTCTATAACTCAGAGCTCCTCCGCACCACAGGTAAGAGACCCAATGTGGCTGATACTTGGGATGAGTGGACAAAAATTCTATCAGATGCTCCAGAGGAACCCCAAGAATTGGAACTGTTGGGATCCTCCAAAGCCACATATTGTATCAAATTTTACTTTGGACGACCAAAAAATGATTGGCCAGAAATTGATCAACACAAAAACACATATCGAAAAAATGTGTCACCAATGAACAAGGCCTATAACCCTCATGACTGGTGCAATTATATGGCTCGTGCGATCTCGGTATCTTCCCTCCATCCCAAAGTATTACCCAAGGGAATGTTTCTCATCTATGGTGACAGAGTGTGGGTTGGGATCCCCTCCCGACTCCAGGGAGGTCCCTGTACCCTAGGAAGACTTTCTACCCTTACTCCAAATATCACTCTGTTACATAAGTGGAAAAAGGAAAATGAATCAAAACGCCTAAAAAGGTCCTACACTGAATTTGAGGAAAATTGTGATCCTAAATTATATGATTGGAATAAACCTAAAAAGGTTGCTGTCTCACTGTTTTTACCTTGGGTAGCTGCTGCTAAAGCCCTCGGTGAAATCAGTCACCTTGGGTGCTGGCTCAGCAAACAAGCTAATGCCACATCTGCAGCCCTGAGTGATCTCTTAAAGGAAGAAGAAACCACCAGACAGGCTTCGCTCCAAAACCGAGCAGCAATTGACTTCCTGCTGCTTGCCCACGGACACGGATGTGAGGACTTTGAAGGAATGTGCTGTTTCAACCTCTCCTCACATTCGGAATCTATCCATGCGAATATCCAGAAACTGAAAGATCTCGTGAAGGACTTGAAAGTAGAAAGAATCCCGGACTGGGTCAATGAACTTTTTGGGCAATGGGGATTAACAGGATGGGCTGCATCTTTAGTTAAGGGAATGTTGTTAATTCTTCTTGTTATTGTTGTTGTACTAGCTATGTTCTCGTGCCTTGTCCACTGCTTCAAAAGAATGATAGCAAGTGCCTTTTTTGTAAAAACAGAAAGTGGAATTGTAGTAAATGCCACAGGCCCTGCTAAGGCACCGTGGAGGCTTTAACAATAGGATTGCTGACACAGCAGTCCAGAAATGTCCTAACCCTGGACTCTCAACGTATATTTGTACCCTTATAAGGAAAAAACCTTGTAACCCCTTCTATTGGTCACTTGTAAAACATTTAACCTGTATCCATTGGTCCAGTTTGGAGCCTGGCCAAGGGTATACATGTAGCTTACTGTATCCCATTAAGTTAGAAGAAGAATTGCTCCGGACCTTTCACGCTCTCCTGAATAAACCATCTCCAGTGGAACTGCCGGCATCTTCTTCTCCTCTCTCCGTCTGCCTGAGCCTATGCCCAGGGAAGCCAAGCCTAGCAGCAGCTAAACCCTAAAGAGCTGAGACCCCAGAGCTGTTATCACTATAAAGAGCTGTTATCACTCTGCAGGCTGGAAGGCTCCCCATGGCTTCGGGACCAAGCGGGCTGGACTCCAGGACTCTGTCCTTTCCTGGGATAGAGGTCCTGGGCCAACGCCCAGCTACTGAGACCCCCAAAAGGCCCACAATAATTGTTAATAGAGTAAGTCCTCCAGTGGAGCCAAAACCTCGCTCTCCCCTCAACTGTGATTGACAAGGGGGCAATGTTTTAGTCATTTGCTCCAATGGAACTAATTGAGCTATCCTCTGTCCCTTCTCGATTCGTATTGGTGGAAAAGGAGTATGTACCATAACAGAAATTTCCCCAGTAAAATCAGCATCGATAATTCCAGTTAAAACAAATAATCCCATCATAGTGGCCGATGATCGTCCCAGTAACAAAGCTCCCATAGGCTGTCCGTCAATGACGATTGGTCCTTTTATTCCAGTCGGAACCTTTTCTGGCCGAGTGGTCATCAACATTACTGCTACTGAAGCTGCCACGTCCAGCCCGAGACTGCCGGCAGTGGCTGGCTGGAGGGGAGCTGGGCTGAGGTGTTGACAGCTGCTACTTGTGTCTGGGCGCAGCAGCTGTTGGCTGTGTTCACGCTCGCTTTTATGTTTCCCGAGCGACGTTGGCAAATTCCGGTGTTATGGGTGTTGGAGCGGCAGCTTTGACACCAAACATCAGCTGCGTGACAGGTCCGTCGCGTGTGTCCCATGCCTCTGCACCGGCAACACTTAAATCGGCCAGTAGATGGAGCCGGCGGAGTATTTGCTGCTGCTGCCGGTAAGGGCGCGAGTGCTGCTAACACTTGATTCTGGGAAGTGGCTGCCTGGTCCTTCAATCCTATCCCTAGCTCTTTAATAGCTTCTACTAACATCGCCTGACTCCCTAAGGGCACATTTGCCATTCATTCTAAAGCCTCTTCTATAGTCCAATTAGCTCCTAGGGTATTTAGTACATTCCTGGTAGTTTGATTGCTATTCTGGAGGGCACATTGTTTCAGTAAAGCACCCTTCATGTAATTAGGGACTCCTGCTCGCTCGATAGCAGTGGCTGCCTTGTCTATTAACGATCCGAATGACTCATCTCTACCCTGCTTTATCCCCACATACGATGGAACTCCACCTGGATTTTTTATTCTGTCTATAGCCAGGCGTACTAGTCGCATAGCTTCTCGACATTTATTGGGACCGATTAATGCTTGCGCCTCTGTTCGAGCAAGAGCTCCTACACCCAATAATTCATCTAAGGTTATTCCTTGTAATGGGTCACCTGGCTGCCGTATTACTGCTATACACTCCTGGCAGAGTGCTTGCCAATGTGCATTAAACAGAAGCTGCTGATGTTGAGTAAAGATAAGCTTCGCAATTCCTCTGCAATCGGCTGGCAATAACACCTGGGTCCTCCAAATATAGTCAAGCATCTGCTTTGTAGGCTCTGCTGTAACGCCGAACTGGCTAACTGTGGACCGTAACTGCGATAACAGTTTCCAATCTAACGCAGTGATCGCTGCCTGCAGTCCACCCCCTTCCAGAGGAGTAAACACCACCGGGCAGGCAACTTCCATGGCTGCTGCCATAGCCTCACTATCCCCGGAATCAACGATCTCTTTTGCTACCGCTGCCCATGCCTTCCTCCTCTCCTGTGCAATGGCCCCGCTGGGTCACTCTCTTCCCCAGGGATCGGCTCATTGCTAGGAGGGGGAGATGGAGCCTCTGGCCACGGCACAGGCGGTGCAGACGCTGCAGACGGTTCTGCTGTGGAATTTGTGGGGGAGGGGGCTCTGCCTGAGGCAGAGGCCGAGGGAGGCAGAATAACTTTAGCAGTAGCAGGGGGTAGCGGAAAGTCTGCCCAGTCCCCATAACTTTTATTCCTGTCATGAGCCACACTAGCTTGCTGTGCAGCCTTCTTTTCTACCTGATATTTTATTAACTCATTATGCACCACTCGCCACAACTTGGCTAACTTCTTTGCAGTTTTATCATCATCCAGAACTACCTCCAACAGCTTATCCCCAAACTTACGCCACTCACTTAATTCATGAACTGTATGAGGATTTTGAAAGAATCCCTGTGCATACCCATAAGCTAACAACCCAGGAAGCTCTTTCTGCAAATCTATGCCCTTAACCTGACGCTTTTTTAAAAAGCAAGTAAAAAAATCATATGCTGCTTGCCTTTCCATATTAAATCGTGAGCGCTCTTCACAGCCTTACAGGCTTCGGCAGCACGTATCGGCCGGGTCCTCTGGTGAGTTCCCCCAGGGCGCGGCACCTCCCCCTTTTTCAGCGGTGCTTTTTCACTGTCCTGGCTGTGACAGGACCCGAACTCCTTCACCGAACCCCCGTGGTCACCGGTATCACGTACGGGTCACCATTTTGTTTGGAATGGCGGAAGAAACCCGGGACTTAACATAAGCCATCAGCCAATCTCGGACTTTATTGACAGGTACCCATATTTATATTGGTGTTAATGAAGCTCATACATATTGCAAAGGCGAGCTCATTATTGGTTAGTTATTTATCAGCCAACTACGCCTACTTCTACATTCTTGTAGTTATTCTATTGAAACTATTCTTCACATTTCTGCCAAAGGTTTTTCCCCCTATCCTAATGTTGCACCAAGGGCACAATGTCCTTGCCTGTTATTGGACACTGACTACTGGCTCCTGTACTTGTCTCCTTCTAGCTTAACCAGTGGTACTATGTCGACGTGACCCTTCTCAGATAGCCAGGTGTCCAAAAGCTCTCCACACTGTCCAAATCAAGATCTTCAGTTCTTCAGCTCCTGGCTAGAATCCACTTCTGTGGTCACTTGTGAAGCAACCATCAATGCCACACATTCAGGGTTTACCCAATGCAGCAAATGCTCCTCTGGGGGTCTCCCCAAGTGATGAGCGTCCTCTTCAGTCGAGGGTCACCAGTTGTGATGGTGGTCACAGGGGTTTTCAGATGAAGGAAGAGACGAGGATGTTGACTCCATGATCAGAAGGCTTGATTTATTATCTTATGATATATATATTACATTATGACTATACTAAAAAGAAATAGAAAGGAAAGAGCTTCCTCAGAAGCTGGCTAAGCTAAGAATAGGATAGGAAGAATGATAACAAGGCAGCTGGCTCCGACAGAGAGCGAGAGCCAGCTCTGCCGTGAGTGGTCAGTAAATCCAAACATCCACAGAAGACCAATCACGGATCCACCTGTTGCATTCCACAGCAGCAGATAACCATTGTTTACATTTGTTGCTGAAACTTCTCAGATCCAGCAGGAAAAATCCTAAGAAAGGATTTTTCACAAAAGGTGTCTGCGACACACTGCTTCATGTTCTCTGCCTCTACAGCAGCTATGCCAAAAGCCCACCTGAGTCCCTTTGGGTCTTTGTAAAGCTGTTCTGGAGGAATTCTGAATATGCCCAGAATACACAGGGCCTCTGGGCCAGTCACAATAGGATGTTTCTGCCACTCCTTCCCAGTCAGGCTCACCTCAGCTCCCAACAGGGTCAATTGCTGTGATCCCCCCATCACCCCAGCAATGGAAACAGGTTCTGCCCCCGCCTGTCCCAATGGTATCAGGGTACATTGCACACCAGTATCAACTAAGGCATCATATTTTTGTGGCTCTGATGTGCCAGGCCATTGGATCCACACTGCCCAAAGATCTGGTTTTCCCATGCCTCTTCCTGGCTACAGGCAGGGCCCCCTTAACCCTGGTTATTATTTCTTTCCTGGGCATAGATGGTAGAGGTTCCTTCAAGGGGATATCATAGCTGGCAGCTTGGTCATGGGAGGCTGAGGCTATCTTCAATTTAGTGGAACTCCCTTGATTAGTGTTTCCCTCTTTGAGTTGATGCACCCATGCTACCAGGATAGAAGTGGGTTTCCCATTCCACCTTCCCATGTCTTCCCCATGGTCATGCAGGGAGAACCACAGGTCAGCTCGTGGGGTGCACCCTTTCTGTCTAACTGGGGGACGTTGGGCTCTGACTGGGGCCTGTGACTTGCACTGCTGCCATGTGGGAACTATTCTTCCTCACCTCCTCTGTCATATTCCTCATCTCCTCTTGGAGGTCCTAGACCACGGCAGAGACATGAGCCTGTATTGGGCCATTGATCATACCCGTAAGTTCTGAGCTTGTTGGCGACAGAGCCCACTGCCTCTCGGTTGGTATCGGCATCAATCATTGCAATGAAGGTGGTGTATTGAGATGGCCCTAGATTTGCCAGACTCCACGACATTTGCCCATTTGCACCTGTGTAAGAGCCTAAATGAGGGATGTGGGACTCCAGGCGGCTCTTCAAAATGCAGTTTATTACATCCAAGATATTACAGGATTCCAGGGTTATGGGTGACAGAGCCTGTGCTTACAGCTGTCAGCTCCAGCTGCAGGCAGGCCTGGAGACCCACATCCTTCATTCAGGTTCTTACTAACAGCACCCCACGTTGGGCGCCACAGTAAGAGCTTGAATGAGAGATGCAGGACTCCAGGCAGCTCTTCAAAATGCAATGTATTACATCCAAGGTGTTACAGCAGTCCAGGGTTGTGGGTGACCCTGGGGCTGAGGAGTTCCAAGAACAGAGATCTTCTTCTTCACTGAAGATCGAGGGCACCACCACCCTCCTCACTCCTTGTCTCTGTTCCCACACTCCTTCACATAACAACACTGAACTCTCTTGGCTCCAAGCCATTGCCTCCCCCCTAAATTCAGTCTCTGTGTCACAGGAAAAATGGTTCTGTCTATGGCTGTACAAGAAAAGTCCAGCCAAAGGCCACTCCATCATCTCCTCCCACCTAGGATTCTTCTCAACTTCTCTCGGACATCTTTCACTTGCATGGACTTCCATCACACTTGCCCATTTCCTCCTGTTTCATCCCTATCCCTCTCCTCATTCAACTCCAGGAGGATCAGCATTTGTAAGGTTTCCATCACCCAAGAAAAGGGTTAAAATCTCAGGCTCTGCCTGCCCAGAACTCCCACGCTGGCCCTGCCGGGCACCTTCTCTCTGCACCCCCCCCTTCTCCTTCTCGGCCAGGCCCTGCTATCAAATTTCAAGGTGGCACAGGCACAGGCGCTCTCTCTCTCTCTCTCTCTCTCTGGGGGAGCTGCCCGATGCCCCTCGGTGCTCCTCCACCCTTCCATCCTGCAGGGGCCTTCACCTCCCCTCTCTGTCCCAGGCCCGGCTCACCTCACCCGGCCCCATGGCTTCCCCTCCCGCACCCAGCCCGCAGCCGGGCAGGGCAGCTCTGACCTCTTTCACCCACCGCAACCAAGAGAGCTTCCCCTGGGAGTTCTCTGCTTTTAACCCCCGTGTTCTCAGAGGCGTATCCATGTCCTCAGGGGCCACACCAGGTGCCAATATTCAAATCTGAGCACTGACTGGTTTGACCACAGCATCCCAAAAAAAATCACTTCCTCTCAAACCACGACAGGGAGGAGGAATGTTTTTGGAAGATTTTCATTCTGAGTTCTATGTGTTTCTTTTATATATTGTGAAGGCAGTTTATTAACTACTATTAAAATTTTAAAAATACATAAATTTAAATTTTTAAAACATTGCATTATATTTTAATAAGTTTTATAAATTTGAAAATCATATTCAATATTTTTTTAATATATTAGAGATTCGTAACAATGCTTGAGCTCCCCCTCCCCGCTCACTGCAGGATGTGGGGAGGGGGCGATGATGACGGGGCCGGGGGGGCTGCAGCTTTGGGGGGGTGGGGAAACCTCAGGGTTCTGGTGCTGCTGCTCTTCCTCCTCCTCCTCCTCCTCCTGCTCCCCTCAGGCCCAGCCTCCACCCTTTCCCCCCCTACCTTTGCCCAAATCTGTCCCATCGCCCCCCCCAACCCCTCCCCATCGCCCCCCAATAAATGGCCGCGGGGCCAACTGGGAAGCTTTATTGGGAGCACTGGGAGCAGGCACTGGGTGGGGGCAGAGCGCCAGCGGGGCTGGGGGGGACACAGGACCCCCCCCCCAAAATCAGCGGAGCGGGGACGGCTGTGCATATTCATAGACCCTCATGAATATCCATAAACTAATTTACATATTTCAGGAACTATTTTACATGGCCCATCCTTTGGGGTGTCTCCCCCTTTCAGGAGCCTCCACTGAAATGGAAAATGTAAACCCCCTCCCTCTGATTACTACTACTACTACTACTACAACTACACTATAAAAAAAATAATTAATTTTGAAATTAAGGGGCTCTCAGGTGTCGCAGACACCTTTTGTGATCCTTTCTTAGGATTTTTCCAGCTGGAGCTGAGAGGTTTCAGCAACAAATGTAAACAATTATGATCTGCTGCTGTGGAATGCAACAGGTCCACCTGTGATTGGTTTTCTGTAGATGCTTGGATTTACTGACCAGTCACTGCAGAGCTGGCTCTCGCTCTCTGTCAGAGCCAGCTCCTTTGTTTTTCATTCTTTCTATTCTATTCTTAGCTTAGCCAGCTTCTGAAGATGCCCTTTCCTTTCTATTTCTTTTTAGTATAGTCATATTGTTATATATATACCATAAAATAACAAATCAAGCCTTCTGATCATGGAGTCAACATTCTCGTCTCTCTTTTATGCTGAAAACCCCTGCGACCACCGTCACACTCAGGCAAAGATATGGGAGAAGAAATAACAATTCTTTATTAGGAAAAATTAAAAATACAAATGCAGTAGTACAAGCTAAAAAAAAAAATAGTGACAGAGTCAGAATCCACTGGAACTCCAGTGGGAAAAGGGCTGATCCTTTTGGAATTCGGTGGGAAAGGGCTGATCCTTTGAGAATCCAGTGGGAAAAGGGCTGATCCTTTGGGAATCCATTTCTTACGCCCCAAAGAAAGGGCAAAGGCAGGGCTGTGGAGTTTTTATAGGGTATCCCAAGGGTGGAGTTGGGGTTTGGGACAGGGGAGGAGTTCTTACCAACACAAGAAGGGTGAGACCAAATTCCTGCCTCTTAGCAATAGCAGCAATCCACACAGAACGTGTCCCCAAATCCTAAATTCCCTCTAAAACAACTCAGAAATTATGGAACTGCAGATATATTCAATCAATTTCCTTCATTTAACCCAGTTTTGGGTGGTTTTAAAGGATGAAGGTGAAGCAGAGGAAAATTAAGGCCAAACCAAAAGGCTAAGCAGCCAGGGGTGTTCCCAACATGGATCACAGGGAATGTGAGTGACCAGGGCTGTGCCCAAAGTGCCTCCTCCAGTGGGGGATGGAGCTGGAGCAGCGCACGAAGCTCTGCCCGCACTCGGGGCACTCGCAGGGCTTCCCTTACCGGTGCCTCCGTTGGTGTTTGGTCAAGTGAGAGCTGCAGGAGAAGCTCTTCCCACACTGGGGACACTCGTAGGGCCTCTCCCCTGTGTGGATGCGCCGGTGCCTGATGAGGGTGGAGTTGTGCTTGAATCCCTTCCCACAGTCAGGGCAGCGGAAGGGCCTCTCCTCTGTGTGAATCCGATAGTGCTGGAGGAGATGGGAGCTGCTCTGAAACCTCTTCCTGCATTTATCACACTCGTAGGGCCTCTCCCCAGTGTGGATGCGCCGGTGTCTGATGAGGTGGGAGTTGTGCTTGAATCCCTTCCCACAGTCGGGGCACTGGAAGGGCCTCTCCTCTGTGTGACTCTGATAGTGCCGGAGGAGATGGACGGTGGTCTGAAACCTCTTCTCACACTTGGAACACTCGTAGGGCCTCTCCCCAGTGTGGGTCCTCTGGTGCTGGATCAGGCGGGAGCTCACGATGAAGCTCTTCCCACACTCGGAACAATTGTACGGCCTTTCTCCAGTGTGGATCCTCTGGTGCTTGATCAGGTTGGAGATCTCTCTGAAGCTCTTCCCACACTCCCTACACTCGTAGGGCCGTTCCCCAGTGTGGGTCCTCTGGTGCTTGATCAGGTAGCAGTTCCACCTGAAGCTCTTCCCACACTCCCCGCACGTGTGGGGCTTCTCCCCATCATGGAGTTGCTCATGGAGCACCAGCTCCGAGCTCTGGCTCCATCTCCGGCCGCCTTCCCGGCCCAGGCTGGCCCTTTCCCCCTCACATCCCCGCCAGCTGTGTTTGCAGCCCCTCCTCGTGCGGCATCTCCGGGCCTTTTCCTCCCCGTTGGCTTCCTGTGCCGTGGAGCCGCTCCAAACGGCCTCTTCCACCAGGTTCTGCCACGGGCATTTGTCCTCCCTGCTCTCCATGCTCAGCTCCTGCTCTGGGGGAGGAAGCACAAGGACAGGATGGGATTTGCCTCCGTGCCACAGGCAAGGGCAAGGAGACCCCCAAGGGCTGAGCTGCAGCCGGGGCCGTGCTGGGCTGGGAGATGAAGCAGCACAGAGGGGAAAGGGGCACTCATCGCCAGCTCGGGGCTCTGCACAAATCACAAACAGGACGAGACTGCTAGGAACGCGTCCTGAGCTGTTTTATTTTCCACCATCAGTCTCATTACTTGGTTATGACAATGGGAAGCTGCCAGCAGCTCACATCACAGGTAGCAGACAAAGAACTTCATGTTAAAACTTACTTTAAAAGGTTTTTCACCAATCACACAAAGCAAAAGCATATTGACAGGAGTTCTATCCAAGCACTATAAGCACATTGACAGTTCAAACAATGCTTGCTTATTTCAAATACAATACCTGCTTGTAAGCCTTAAAACACAATGCACAGAGCTCCATTATTAAGCTTGACACTTCCTAATATCTTGCTAGATAAACTTTTCCACAGGTTAGGGAGTTACTCTAGATAAGTGTTAATGCACAGACCATTGTTCTATTTCTCCTTACTTTCTACTTCTTAGATAATTTTTCTGCTGACCAATCTTATGGCTGCTAAAAAGCTCAAATCAGTTCTACATGTCTCTGAGGCTTGTCTTTTGCAGCTTTCCCAAAACCCTTGGATTTTAAGCATTCCAGAGACACTGACTTCCTCCTCACCTGCCTCATTGTCCTGGGGCATCTCCCTCTTCTTTGCAGCCTCCCAGGAGTTGTCAATGGCAAATCCTGGTTTGGGGAAAACAAGGGATGAGCACGTTGAGTTTGAAGGTGCCTCTGCCCGAGTCCATCTGGGTTTCAGAAAACCCTCCCAAACACCAAGATTCAGCCCTGAAAAAGCCTCTCAGGAGTTCCCTGTCCCTGGTCCCTCTCCTCTACTGTTCGGGGTTGCCCCCTGTCCCAGCTGCTGGTGGTCACGCTTGGATTGGGGGTCCCCCTTCTCCTCGGTGCCCGCCCTGCCCATGCTGCTGGCAGTCCCAGCAATGCCAAAAGCTCTCCCTGCTTTGCTCTCCCAATTTTCGGGATGCCGGGCTGTTTGGGCTCCCGGGCTCCCTTCTCCCCTCATTCTCTGCTCTGGGCTGCAGCGGCTCCAAGGAGTCCCCCCTGCCCCTCTCCAGGCTCTTGAGGCTCCGCCAATGGCGGCAGCTTCCCCCTCTCTGGGCTCCCCACTTTGGGCTCCTGGGGGACACAGGGCTCTGCTCCTCCAGGCTGCCTCTACCTCTGCCGCCAGCCGCCACCCCCCGATGTCCCCCCGAGGGGCCTTTTCTGCTCAGTCTTGGACTTCTTCATCTCCAAACATCCCCCCCAAAAACCCAACCCACAGACCGCCCGGGAAATCCAGGCTGAGCTCCCCCTCCCTGCTCACCGGTGCAATTTGGCAGGGGGACGATGATCCCACAGGTGGGGGTTGGGAATTCAGGCAGGGATCGATGGCGTGGTTCCCTCAGCTCTGCCTCGATCCACCTGTGTCCCTCCTCTTGCTCTTCCTCCTGCTCATCCTCTTCCATCCCCCTCTCCTTATCCCCCTCTGTCTTATCTCCACCTCCTCTCCTCTTCCATCCCTCCCCTTCCATCCCTTCTCCTCCTCCTCCACGTCCTCCTCACACACCCCACCTCCTTCTCCTCCTTCCATCGCTGCTTTCTCTCTGCCTTCATCCCTCCTCTTCCATCTCTACCCCTGCCCCTGCCCCCTAACCCCGCCTCCTCCTCCCCCTCCATCCCTGCCCTTCCCTCCCTCCTCCTTCTTCCCCAGCAGCAGCCACACCCTCGGTGCCCCGTTCCCGCAGCCCTCGCAGCCCGCGGCAGGAGCGGGGATGGAGCCGGGACAGGTCGGGATGGGCAGCGCGGGGCTCTCGGCTGCTCCCAGCCGCTGCAGGTGGGGGAAACCCGGCCCGGGCCAAAGGAAAGGAAAACTGAGAAACTGGGGGCTGCACATCCAAACTGGGCCTTGCTGGGGGCTGCACATCAAAACTGGGCCTTGCTGGGGACCCTGCCTGGCCACTGCCAGCCCTTGGGGCTCCTCTCGCCACATCCGCCAGGAGGGAACGCACACAGGGGTGGGGGATCCCAGCAGTGGCAGCACTGCCAGGGACTGGGCTGGACTGGGATCGTATTGGGCGTGACTGGGACTGTACTGTACAAGAAAAGAAAAAGGGGAAATGGAAGGGAGGGGAACAAGAGAAAAAATCAGAAAGAGAGTGGGATCCTCTGCAGCTCTTGCCACCTCTGTTCACGGCTGAGGCGCCTGTCCCGGGTCCCGGCTCGCTGCCCACCTCAGCTCCGCCTGCCCCGGTTTCCATCCCAGCTGCGGGCTCACTGCCCAGGGCAGCTCCACCTGCCCCGGCGCTGGCGGTGAATTTGTGTGCCCTGGTCCCACTGCCTGGCCCGCGGCCGCTCTGCCGGCCATGCTGGGGAAGATGGGGGTTGCTCTGTCCTGCCGCGTGCTCCGAGCTCACCGCGCCCACCGCACCCAGGGGGGGTCCCAGCCATCCCATCCCCGCCTGCCCTGCCCGTGCCAGCTGCGCTGGGCACCGCCGCTGCTGCCGGGCTCTCCCACCTGCCTTTGCTCTGCCGGGACCTGCCGGATCAGCCGCCATCAGCCATGGGGGGGCTACCCACGCTCCTGGCTCGGGCTCCACGGGAAGATCCCCCTCTGGCCATTCCCACAGCAGACCCTGCCCACGCTCCGACCGAGCCTCGGCGGGATATCCTCCCCTGACCACCCATCCTGCTCCGAGTTACGTCCCCTTGGTAACCACAGCTCCGGCTCTTCAGGGAATCTCTCTCTCTCTCTACACGAAGCACCTTATCCAAACACTAGGAGCTCAGTTAAAAGGCAGCCCTCTCCAAATTCTTTCCCAAAACACGAGAGAAAGGCTATAGAAGGTAAAAAAGTGAAAGAGTTAGATGAAGGGATTGCTCTATTTCCGTTCACAGAGGTTCCCATGGCAGGGATGCGCTGCCCTGCCCCGCGGGAGCCACCAGCGCCCCTGCCGGCCGTGCCCGGAACTGCACCCAAGGGGAAAGCGCCGCAGCCCAAAGGCCGGGACTGGCTCCGGCCTCTGTTTGCTCTTACTGCCGCAGCTGTTGTTGTTTGTTTGCTTTATTATACACACTAGGAAAGAACTGTTATTCCTATGCCCATATCTTTGCCTCAAAGCCCCTTGATTTCACTACTCTAAAAATTAAGAGGGAGGGGGTTTGCATTCTCCATTCCAAGAGAGGCTTTTCCTGCCTTCCCGAGCAGACACCCATCTTGTAAAGCAAGACAAGCACCCACAGGCACTGAGAGGGCTGCAGGAGGGGCACAAGAAGGCCCTGCAGCACTTGGGCACAAAGGCACAGCAGGTGAGTGCAAGAAGGGAGCAGAAAAATCCAAGCTGAAGGCAAAGGCCAGGGCACAGTTCCTACAGCCCCTGAGGGATCAACCCCAGCGCCCAAGGGGGCCCCAGCACCCAGGGCACGGGCTCGGCCACAAGCACCTGGCAGAGGCATTGCCCTCCTCGGCAGGGGAGAGCCCACCCAAACAGCCCCTGGCAAGGAATCAGGCCTCCAGCTGCAGGGCACAAGGACACTGCAAGCACAGACAGCAGCACCCTCAGGACAAGCAGGTCCACCCCTCGATGGACATGGATTGGCAGGGCTGTCACAGCTCCCATCACACCAGGGACCCTCCACACTGGAGCCCTTGACAACATTCAGGTCTGGATTGAGAGGAGGCATTTCCTGACGGACACAGGGGCATGTTAATCCACTGTAAATCTTCGACTCAAGGGGGGGAAAAAGCCAAATATGTCTCTGATTATTCAAAGGATAAGTGGGAAAGAGGAGTGTTTTTATTCAACCAGTGTTATCAGATGTGTGGGATTGGTTTGAAAAGCATGAATTTTTATTTACTCCTAATTGTGATTTTAATTTCCAGAAGGGATTTGATTGCTAAACTTGGAACGCAAATTAATGTTATAAAAGGAGATACAAAGGCTGGTTGTGTTGTACCTCTGTGTCAAATGTCTGGCCAGGCCTATGCTGAAGTGAACCCTGAAGTGTGGGCAGCCCCAGGGAAAGAGGGAAAATTAGATATGGAGCCACTCCAAAGTACTCTGAAGCAACCAGGACAAGTGGTGTCCAAAAGCAACACCCTGTTCCAGGGCAGGGAAGGAAGGGGGATCAGACAAAGCGCAGGTCACCGCCCCATGCTCAGCTCAACCCGCGGAGCTGTGGGTGCTTGTAAGAGCCTGGCACTGAAATGCCCTGAGCAGGAAGGCTTCAATATCTTCTGCTGACACCATGGCACCTAACAGGGGGGCAAAAGCAATTCTGACTGCTTCAGAAACCACTGGATCACTTATTAACCTATTTCTGAAACAAATACTTCAAAGATAATGGATTGTGGAAGCAATAGATTCAGATGGGGAACTCATTTTACAGGAAAGATCCTTCAGGGGGCTATGGCACCTTTAGGAATACAATGGGACCTCCATAACCCCTGGCAAACCCCAAACCTCGGGTTGGATAGAAAGAATGAATGGGGAAAGAAAGAAACACCTTTGGAATTTGGTGATAGAAACCAAGATGCCATGGGTACAGCTTTTGCCACTGGCCGTGGCAAGAAAAAGTGCCAGACCCAAGGGAGACATTCAGTTATCTCACCTGGAATTCATATCTGGAATTCCTTACCTGGGCAATTCTCCACCTACTGCAGGGTGGAGATGAGGGAGGCCTTTAAGG